>JAPUUL010000008.1:0-48512 GCA_029590625.1 Lasiodiplodia mahajangana
GGATGGAAGATGCCTGCGAGGAACGGAGAAGGCGGAGGCAGGCGAAAGGGAAGACAAACGAGGAAGACAAGAGGATAGAGAATATTCGGAAGAAGGACCAACCAACCACACAGTCGAAAATAATGAAGATGAAGTGGAAAGCCTAATGAACTGAACTGACCAGGCGGAGAGGTTTGCCTGCTTGCTTTCTACTTACTCTACCTACTAGGACCAGGCCAGTAGAATCAATCGGCTTGGCTGCCTGTCTGCCTATGCCTATGGAGATGAGTGGGCGACCAGTGCTGGGAGAAGCAGACACCTAAGTGGCAGAGAGGAGACGATGTACTGTATCTGGTTAGTTGGGGGCCGTTAGATCAAGTACCTACTTAAGATTGAAGTTATCTATCGCACGCACAGTACAGCATACTTGGGTAGGAGCCTTACTTATTGCCGCCTATCACCGCCAAACCAGTTGCCACAGTAGGAATGGTCCCAATAGACCGACCCCTCAGCAACTGCTCATTGCCCCTCATTTGACCATTTGACAATAAGTTAGTTAGCTACCTACTGACTGTTCAACACTAAAATAAATATTAATCAACTAACTACGTTAAGTAATGCGTAGGCTCAATCTCAACATCTTCTAGAAAGGTATCATTCTAATCACAGCCGCAGGATTACTGCTCTATTATTCTACCTGAAATGGGTATTGGAAACAATAGGCAAGTAAAGTGAACTAGTGTTATTACGATGATATCCGTGGGATAATTTGTATACAGATTTCCTCAACTCAAGGCAGCGCTTAACTGCATCCCCAGTGACAGCAACAAACTACACCACACCCATCTTTGAATTTCTCCCACTCCCACCGCTTTGAACCAGGTGTTATGCTTTGTGTCTCTGCGGTCCACGTATATTACACGAGTGATACATTTAGATGGCAAGGTTTGGCGATTAAAACACGGATAAATAAAATGCTAGGGTATCATGTGTGATTGGTATGAAGACTAGTCAAGACTACTATTTGTCAGGCGCGTTCTCTATACCACCGAGCTTTTCTGCCAGTCTGAAAACACTGATAGTGAAATTCAGAATCCAAGCGATCAACCCAACTAGAGTTAGCGCTGCCAATCCCCTTGCTAAATTCAGCGATTCCAACTCTTGTGTGCTCTCCTTGGGACTTGCCGCTCTTCCATCTCCGCTATGATACACTAGGGCTTCGAACGCCAAAGAGGTGCTCGCCGATTTCAAAACTATGAAAACAAGGTCGAGAAGTGTGAGCGATATTTTTTGGGCAGGGGCTCGCAGACCCAGAGGTTTGCCCGTGTATTCGTCCCACGTCATGTACAATATATACGGGATTGCTACCGAGTCAATAATGGTGGCTACCAGTGCTTGCGACGTTTCCGGTTTGTTGCCAAAGGCAATCTCAGGGTCTCTCTCTCTTCTATAGATGACCGTCGCCAGCGCCAGTGCTGAAATGGTGGTTATAAGAACGATGAGACGAAATATCAGCGGAGCGATAGGATGTCTAAGGACGAAATCTCCCAGTCGCATAAACCACGCATTCTTCCGAGATCTATTTGACTTCGAATCGAGCGGGTGTAAGGGGGCCCGTACCGGCTCATCAAGGCCGGGCATTAGTTGGTCTAGGATAGCCTGACTGACCACCTCATAGCGATCACGAGGATCTTGACCGTAAGACGAGGAATGGATGAAGTCACGCCATCTGTCGTAGGGGTCCTCATCAGGCGCGCGGTATCCGAGGCCCATAATAACAGGTTCGGAAGTTCGTAAATGATCCCATCGTCGTCCAGGCCGATCGGCACGTTTTCTTAGGAATACCGGGAGTTTAGAAACACGGCCATGTTTCTCATCAACCCAATCAACAAAGCCGTCCTTTGACACTCGACGCTTCAAATGGTGATTTCCTCTGTTATGCTCGGGCCGCAGACTTGGCGGTGGAGGGTGCACAGGGCTTTCTGACCTAGAACCATGCACCTCCTCGTCGTATAATTCCACCCAGGCAGGGACCGTAGCTCTCAGAGGGTTTGGGGCCATGCCGGAAATAGCGATGCTCCCATGAGAACTAAAAACGCAACCAGGAAAGTGGTTTCAACAGGTATAATGCCTTGATAGTTGAACTGATCAAGACATAGATGTAGTGAATGAGTGGCCGACGGTCATGTTTGTGTCGTTAAGCGTGAAAAGGTGATTGGTGGAGACTTAAAACAGGCCTGGTTTACCGCGCCCAATCCAGCCTCCAAGCACCAACTCTTAACATGTAAGAGACTTCGAGCCAAATATAACCAAACCAAGACCCAATATGCCGCGCGCGTTGTGCGGCTCTTGCGCTAGTTGTGCTTGTTTTTGGAGAAGGCGGTTGGGGAGGCAATAGATACAATCCCAACCTGTGGCTTGGAACGTCAAGTAAACAAAGCAATGAAACAGCGGAATGCCACGGGTGAGCTGAAATTAAGACTGTAGATAGGGAAAGTAAGACAGTATAAAAAAGTACAAAGAATAAATAAAAGAATTTAAGGCTGGGTTGGAGATGGTGCTGCTCGACCTGTGTGATCGGCTACAAAAAAGGTGAGGTTTAAGAGAAGGGGAGCCAGGCAAGAAGATGGATGTATGGACGATCTGAAACAGATGATTTGAGAGGGCGCCCGGCAGCCTTGTTTGTTTAGTGTAGGTAGACTACCTAAGCTAAGGTACCGCCAGCCGCGGACATGGGGTGGATCGTCCTGCATCTCTGGCTGTATTTAAACTCTCGGCGAACTCTAAGCGCCTCCGCCAGCAGTTGTTAGGGCAGACAGTTTAGGTATCGCCTAGGGCCTACCTGGAGCCCAAGTACGTGCTAGGTAGCTCATTAGGATTAGTTACTTTCGCGAGTGAGGCTTGTAAGATATCGATGTACCTAGATGGGTACTCAATATCAACACGTAGCAGCGCACCTATTTACAGTTACAAGGTGCCTAAGCATGTAGGTAGCTGGATAGGTGCATCGTAAGGTTTTATTCCGGTGCAAGTTGCCAACCCATTGGTCAGCGAAATGACGACGACAATCAAGGTTTTAAGCATATCCCGCGCGGTATGAAGCGCGATGCTGGATTGTTTCCTTACGTTGTCTTTCTGAATAGTCTACGTCACCGACTGATGTCACCAACCAGAACCCTCACACCTATGACCCCTGTAGGTAGACTAGGTAGGTAGTGCTAATAATACCCTAGGCACCCAGCTAGCTAGCTCCAAGCCCACAGCTTGCTAAGGTACCGAGGATCCAAGGATTCGGCGGTGCAAAAAAAAAGGCCCATTCACAAATCGCAGGCCATAGAGAATGGCAAACTTCGTCAGATCCCATGCCATGACCTGACCTAACCTAATCTCCGACTCATCGCATACGTTATTGCTTATACTACACTGTCCCACGCTCTTAACCCGTCAATCGCGGCTCAATCTCTAACGGCCGATCGATTCCATTACCCAGCACGCGCATATCCGCCCCTCTCAACCAAACCTCGGCGCAACGATGCGATTGTTCCTCCTCCCTATCTCAACCCGACGGACGCTATTGTATTGTCAGAAACTGCGGGCGCTGCCGTCTGACAAGCAGCCATGGGTTGACAAGATCACACTGCGCGCCGCAAGGCTTTGGGCGGGCTGGGAACAGAAGGAGAGCGGCTGGCAAAAAGCGGTCGTCAAATATGGCAATAGAGCTCTCCGCAGAATACCCTACGAAGAATGGGGGCTGAAGTCGGTGCCAACCCTGTCGGCGAGACGGAGGCAAGAAGAAATCATGGGCAAAGAAAAGCATCACCTTATATTCCCCCCGTCTGTCATCTCTCCCACGAGGGCACCCGAGATCCTACACAGACTCGCAACCGAACGAGAAGCCTTACACCGGTCTAGGCTGATATGGTGTTTTGTTGGGATGCCCATATCCGCACCATTTGCGCTTGTGCCCATGTAAGCGCCGATTATCCTTGCTCTTCAAACTTGTCCCCTGCTATCTATCTCGCATCCGTCTCTAATGTACCGAGTCCAGCGTTCCTAATCTCCCCTTCTTCTACTTGGCTTATCGGGCATGGTCCCATTATCGAGCCCTCGCAGGAGGCAAACATCTACAATGGCTTTTATCCAAGAAATTCATTACTCTACACCCTTCGAAAACTCTAGATACAATCTATCCCCGTCATCTCCCTTCCTCAAGTTTGCCGGGACAGGAGCCGAATCACTCAAAATCCGAATCTGAATCCTCTCATCAAAGTGAAAGCGGCGACCCCTCACTTGCGCCAGAGCGGCTGTTGTTAACGCAGGACAGCGGCCGCAAACTCGCGCGGGCCCTTGAGATTCCAGAACTTGAGGTTGAACTTGAGCGGGCGATTTGGCAAGTTGAGAACGCAATAAGAAAACAAAACCGAACGTCTCAGGAGTCTACGCCCTCCCAACCAAAGCAATCCGAAGCTAAGAAATGAGCCCTCTACATCACAAAAACGACTCATGATACACCCCGTTCTATTATAAGGTGGTGAAGCTCGGCACTCGGGAGTTTATGATCAGAGCCAAAAAGTATCATGACCACGGGTGATTTATCTTTCTTACCTCATGCGCCGCCAGGGTAGAGAAACCACCTCCAGCTCAACTCCACTCTCACCTACAAACTCCGGTATCAGCCGTCGCGACACAGAGCCTAGGCGCCCACGTCACCATCAGACAATTTAAAAGTTATCCATCGGACTCCAGAACACAGGAACGCCAACTATGAGCACGAATACTGAGGTCATAAGGCACGTTATTTCTCCATCTTCCCGAACTACCGTATAAATGCCTTGGCCTAGCCGACTGTGTCAACGGATCAGCAAGTGGATATCTCATTATCCTTATGCGGATCGCAGTCTGTTAGAAACATACGCGTCTATACTGCGGTAATGTCTTATAACAGCTATCAAGTCCTCATCCTCTAGTTTGGAATCGCCAACATTGTGCTCAGCCTCGTTCGTAGTCTCAGGGTAATCTTCGAGCGCGAGGGATTCAAAGGACGGCTAGTAAGAGTTCTTGTGCTGGGCTTGACAATTTAGCTCACACAGCACACCATAACTCCCCAAGCATTGCTGCCAACTAAGTGGCGTTTCGAGATATGATGGCAGATTAGCAAACAGACAGCAGGGGCATAGATAGTGCCCGGCATCTTCGTATTAGCTAGATGGCCTGTTGTAACTATTCTCGCGGACGCCTACAAAATGACTCATCTAGAATGTTACTACATAGACAATTATAGAGCCATATGTTTCTGACTTCCGAGCCAGAGGCAGAGTATCAGCCACTCAAAAACCTCTTATACAACGCAGTAGTAAAAACAGATGCTTCACGTGCCAGTGCCCCAGACACAGAGATCAGACACACAACCAAAAAGCCCGGACACAATTAGACAACCCCTTCCTAACCTTTCCTGACGACTTGTAATGAAGTCCAGTAATACCCGCCCAAAATTCCAGGAGGTGCAGTACGATAGATCACATAGTTCAGCTATGCTTCGATAATAATATTTATGTAACTAGTGTTCAAACGAAAGCACAAGTTTATGTCACAGAAATAACTAGTCATCTCAGACAAGATGTTATTAACTAGCATACGTAAGTTTACCTTATCTTAGTGCCTCATAACACAATATACATCCAGAATAATTAGCGACCAAGATACATGATTAGTTCAAGACTCCAAATTTCGAGATGTCAAGTCGGGTATACGACATCACATGGACAACAGATAATTAATCGGACTACTTCTACCCAGCGCAGCAAGTTCACAATCGCAAGTAGCATGTTTACTTTCGTAGAGTTAAAACGCCTAATGGTACGCGAGTGTTGACGCAAGGCAACGCACTATTGAGAATATATTCAAAAGCACTAAATCGACTCATCATCCAAGTCGCCCGAATGAGTGTATAAACCACATGCGGTGATCAAAGGTTGAGGGTAATATTAACAGAATAGCAATCATCTTTCATGCAATGTCATGGAAATATCTGAGGTCGCTCTTTTCCTATGTTTTTTTTTTTTCTAAAAAAAGAAAGAAAATATTTTAACAGTCCCAAATGCTTCATTTCTGTACTGCTCGTTAAATGGAAATCGCGAGCTTTTTCAACAACAAAATAAAATGGAGAGAATAGCCCCATTGTTGATTCAAGCAGGATCGAATTAATTGTTCGTGTTATTCTCACTAGGAATTTGGATTACAGTAAGCTTTTCGCCACTTGACACTTGCCTAAGGTATCTAAGGATTTCTCCCGGTATGGTAAGTAATTGCACCAAAAGGTATAGTAGTGGCCCGTAAGGTAGGTGTATTTTACGTCAATGCTTCTCTATATAGCAAAGGCCCAACTACTCCCAAGAGGCATTAGTGGCTCACTATAATGTCACGAACTAAGAAGCCCCAAGGCCAGGCACAGTACTATGATCTCGGTAAGTTGTCTGCTAGCCTTTATATTACGTCTGCATAGAAAATTAAATCTTGGAGGAGGGAAGATTTCCCGAGATGAGTGCGAGATGGGACCCAGTCATATTCTGATCCTAGTCCCGATCCTAACCCCGATTCCTGACAGATAGCTAAGCCTCACACAATTATATAGGTAGCCGGCCTCGGGTTAAAAGTCATTGTGTGAAATAACGTAATTAAAACATAATTCTACTTGAGTTACGGTATAGTAACCAGCGGTGTGGCAACATTGGTTGTTTAAGCTAAGACTCACGCAACTGCCGTTCTCACAAATATAACCAAACACACGCATAATAATTGCAAATGTAGGGGGTTTTCAGAAAGGATTAGCCAGTATGGTGGCTTCTTATCATCTTCGCATTGCTTAGTACAACTTGTGTTGTATTAGTGCCTGATTGAGCCAGTTGAAGTTTGGGTTAGGTTGGAATTTGCTTCACTCACGACGCTCCATCCAACTAAATTAACTGACCTGGTTGATTGGTTGATGGGCTTGATGAGAGCGTAGGTCGGGATACAAAACCAAAATTTGGGAGGATGCAGTTGGTATATTTATGCCACGAAATTGTCCGACTAATTTAAGAATATTTGTGTCCTCGTCAAGAGTCACATTACCGTGCTATGCCTTGTTATAACTAAAAGAAGAGGAAGCCGTGATGGTCGCTTTTATCGAAGGCTTACATCAACTGTCCTGTGTTTAAGAACACTGTTATGTTTCCGGCCTAGGCATACAATTTCTCCCAGAATGAGGTGTGGCGGAAGGCCCCTGCGCGCATGGTGATCTGGGGTATTCTTGTGTGTCAGATTTCGTCCGTCCGAAGGGGCTGGGAAAGTGTCAACTGAGAAGGCATATTTCCCCGTGTTTGATCGACTACGACGCTGGCGGGTCACACCCACACCGCACAAATTTAGCATCACTCTGTTGAACCCTATGGCTTACTTTCGTCCCAAGTCAAACACGATTAAGTAACTATTAGGTGTAAGCTAGGTAGATGCAAATGGAACGCCATTTTCGATCGAATTGTTTGTAGGTGGCCATTCCACTCATCTCTCCAATCTGGCAAGTTTCCATTGAAGAATGAAGTTCCCGCCTAATAATGAGTATACAAAACCTCCGAGTAAATCAGGAGTCTTGGCTTCTCTATGCAAGAAACAAGCCATCATCGCTGAGTTTGCCATTACGATGTGTCTCTGTGCTCCCATTCGATCGCCCGAGTCCCAACAACAGACTCGTCCAAGGCGGCACACGGTTTCACGGTTGGTGATCGAGGCAATTCCGTTGCTTGGGAGATGATTGAGTTGCATTGCGGCGTTTCTGCGTCGCTCGACGGCAACGTAGTGGCAAAGATCATAGGCCTTACCGGGCTTGATGTCTGTAGTCTTATAAGGAGAGCACTTGTCCCTTTGTCGTGATTCTAGACCTCTTAATCCCCTTTCCGCATTTACGAGTATTTAGCCGTCGCCACGATTAGTCTAAGAGGTACGCTTGACTCCTGGCTTTTATATTGCCATAACTGTTCCTAACAAAAGTCAGCTGTGCTCTCCACCTTCGCTTCTTCAACGCTGGTCGATTTCGTATATACTACCGTTTGAGAGTAAGTATTTAGGAAGAGGAGAAGTTAAACATCATCGATTCGTCGCTGACTGGAGGCCGCAGCGGTCGCTTTTTTAATTACAGATTTTCACGCTCCTTTAACCGCTCATCATGAAGGCCTACGGTATTCTTCTACTCTCGGGTTTGGCGTTATCCGCCTGTTTGGACAATGCTGCCATCGCCAACAATTCCGTGGCTGTCGGCGACGATGGTAGTCAGAATGTCGACGAGAATCTAGGCCAAATTGTCAACGGTGATCTTGGGAATGGATTCGAGGATATCAATATCGACCCGAATGATATCCAGGGCAGTCTAGGGCAGAACATCTTGGACCTTATGCTCGCGATGGGAATATGCAACTTCAATCTCAACAGCCTCCAAGGTCTCGGCCTCGGCAACGAGATCCAGTTGCTTCTTCAACTTCAGCAGCTACAGCAGCTCCAGGCTCTCGGCATCATCAACTCATTTGCAGTCGACCAGCTAATTCAGCAAGAGATCCTCTCCCAGACCTTTAACTTGGGTAAGCCTTAGTCGATTCAGGAGTTGTCCCATAGGACTGGAAAGAGAAGATGCTAACTTCAGCACACACAGGCATCATAAAACGAAGTATCGACGCATCGGTTAAACTAGCGACTCGTGGGAAGAAGCGACCGGCTATCCTAAAGCGACAGTGCGTAAATAACGACCAACAGCTGGGAGACGTCAATGAAGGCGTTGGCCAGGATCAAGCTGATCAAGTCGACGAAGTTGACCAAATCAACCAAGATCAAGCCAACGAAGACCAGGCCAACCTAGACCAGGCCAATGGAGGGGAGCTTAATGCAGATGAGCTAGCCCAGCTGGAACAAGAAAACCCGGAGCAGCTGGCCCAGCTAGAGGAAGCAAACCCAGAGGGAATTGAAGTTGAATGAGACAACTAAATTTCAACTAAACATACCACAAACGCGGAGTCCTCGAGATATCGCGGCCTGTAGGCACGACTTCCTATCCTAAGGAAAGGGGGAGAATTCAAAAGGAGTCCGGACATATTCACGTTCACGAGTTTACATGAATGGTTACAGTGAATCAGGTAATGCAAGATATAATACTACTCGCTCCGCTGCGCTGAGCGACTCGGAAAGCGCAATTGTCATAATTCGAGCATCGTTATTCGTCTTTTTTTCACCTTGCCAAGTCTTGTGTGTTAGACTCTTTGCCTCTGTTTTATGTAGACAGTAAATGATAAGCCTCACTAGGCTAGAGGCGTGTACAATATTCTGTCGCATTCCTCCCATTTCACATATGTTTGAAAATTACACAGTTCTACTGAATACTCGTGATCTTGAAGGCCTATGATAGATACTCTAGCATTGGATGGCTTCGAGGCTACCTAGATGTGGCTGAGTAAGTGCATATGAGGACCAAATGTACTAGCTAATTGAGAATGAGGTTACTATCATTAGCTTTCATAATCTGATGAACTGACGTGATCTTGATTTGACTGACAGGTGTCAATCGATCTCACACGTAGTTAGATAGTTCAGGCGATACCAACATTAGCCCCATGCATGGCGTTAGAAATAGAACATGGATGAGATGATAAATCTGCCTGCCTGCTGATGTAGCTCTCCTCGACGGGCCGGATATTCACAGATGCCGCGCAGATGCGACTCGAAGAGTAGGAAGGGTGCGATTCTTAGTGAAGGGCCCTTGGGATATAGCAGCTACCTAAACTCTGACGCTGGCCCGCATGATTGGATCCTATGACCTGAGACAGTTCCGGATGGGGAAAAAACCTGGAGGTTGACTAAACTAAGCACCCCTCCTCTCCCTTCCCCCCCCTGGCTGTAAGGGGGTTCGCTCGGACAGCGCGCACTCGAACTGCCGCAAGAACACGGCAATCCGTTTCAACCGATGTTGTGCTCCAATCACCATCGTGGGTTCCGTCATACGTCATCCCAAAAGAGGAATTGCTAGTGCTTGTTGTTGGTCCAATTGCTCGATAAGATGGAAAAAAAAAGACGGGGGGCGTCACATGCATCTTTATAGTCTTGGCATCCACGGCTTTCGAAGCTTATTCTTGTTCTCTGCTGTTGCTCAGGAACCCCCCACGATCTCTCCAAAAGGGCTTTTTGTAACGTTCTCCAAAGCCGATGGGACGCCCTGCATGCCGGATCGTGGACTCCAAACAGCTCGCCATTGACAACCCTCTCAGTTGATATCGAAGTAGGTAAGCCAAATCAACATCACGACAATCTCATTGTAACACACTCTATAGAAATGCTATCTCTAGAATTGAAATGGCCTCATGTTGCTACTGTTAACAGTACTTCATCTTGGTCTCAATTCACCCTGCGAGTTACTACTCATCGTAATAATACCCGTGCCGTATGCCGGCTTGTCAGGGCANTTTTTTACTAATCCCGGTTGGTGATCAAGCAAAATAGTGAACCAAGCTTTTTACCCGCCCGGCGCATATACGATGACTTCGTCGACCGTCAGTTACCTCACAACATAAGTTGCGGCTCTCAAACAACGCCAAGAAGCCGTTCAAGTCTGCGCAGGCCAGCCCATATGAGCCAACTCGGCCAGATCCCCATCCGTGCATGATTCTTTACGCTTTCCGTGCTGTAAGCAAGCGCCATGGGGTCCCTTCATATTCCGGATCGGTCTCGACTCCTGGATGCTACCTAGCTTACTGGCAATCTCTACTGTCGATAGCAGAGAAGGATGAGTGCCGGGTACCGACTTGCCGTCAACGGTGGATGCCAGCCCAACGTCAGGAACATTGAACCCCTGTGATGTTTGCCTCCTTGTTCTAGTGTATGCCTCTCTTTCTCTCTCTCCCTAGCCCTAGCCATGAAGGTTAAACACCGTCGCCGGCTGGGATAGAGTCCTCCTGCCAAGGCTTGTTTTACCCGCCTCTCTTCGGTTCAGCGCCGTCATGTTGGCATTCTGATACGCACCGGATCACTCCTTCGCTGGTATCCCGAAATGTTTTTCGCCTCCTAGGGGCTGGGCGTTGTTTCTTCGCCTCGTACCATCTGATCATCCTACCGTACCATCCGATATATAAGTTCGTCCAGCTGGCCCTCACTGACCGTTCAGTTTCTGTTTCTCACCACCACCACACAAAGAACCATTCAGTCCTCACTACTTCACTCATTCCATTCACTTCTTCAGAGGTACGCAACCGAAACAGTCAATCCCCCCTCACCAGCAGAGTAGCTAACAAACAAACAACAGCTGTGCTCGTTGTTCACTTCACTCTTTTAAGTAACGATCGCATTGAACTGTCGAGGTATGTCCTAGCAGCGCCACCTGGCCGGTCCTTGGCCGCCTTGTAGAGCCAGTAGCAGCAAGCTAACGAGGAGGCAAACAGCTGTGCTCATATTCAATTTTAATATTTTAATATCGACTTCCAATCGTTATAAAACAACCCCCCCAAACATCAAAATGAAGGCCTCAACCATCTTCGTCGTCGGTGATTGAGTAGTCGTCGGAATCGCTCGATTCGTCGTCGATCAGGGTATCGTCAAGAGAGGTGGCCGAGAAAATCACGTCGGGAGCCATGACCGTCTGAGAGTAGATGGGCTCGGCTGGACTCTCGCTGGGCGCGCATGGTGGTTCATCTTGAAGGCTACTTATGATGAGGTGTGGGAGAACAGCTGGGCGAACATGGCCACATGCTCATAGCTGGGATGTAGTATACATTTTGAACCGTGCAAAATCTCGTCTTTTTTTTTCTTCTTATTCACGTTATTGATTTGTTGTTGTTGTTTTTTGTCTTTGCGAGCGAGATGGACGATGCCTACGATTTGGCTGGCGAGATTGATGAAGTTGACGAAGTTGTTGGCGATGATACGCGGTATGCTAATTACCTAAGTAGATGTCCGGGTACCTAGGTAGGACGGTATACTGCTGATAGTAGTGTACTGTAGGTACGCACATGCATGTATATAGGTAGGTACTTTAGGTAGCTAGGTACCTGTGTAGCGTAGAGTAATGGGGCAGTCTTCGGCCCGTTCCTTGGTTGGCGACGGATGCTAGACTTAGTCTACATGTAGGTAGTCTAGGTAAGTACCTAGACGGGAAAGGTAAAGCCGTAATTACAAAAGAGTTCCCGGAAAGGTGGATTGTGCTGTGGAGACGAGACGGAAGTGATAGGACTGACAGATGCAGCCGGGAGTGACAAAGATGGAAGAGACAGAGAGTCGCACAGCACAGGCGGTTGTTTGGGAGGATGGCCGATGCATGTAGGTTATAAAATGTAGCTACCCATGTACGTGTGTGTGTACCAGACCTGAATACAACATACAACGCGGACGGGATTACGGGACAGATGGGAGACAGACATTCGGTATTAGCTCCATGTTTCTGTGCATCTACCTAGACATTATTAATTATTAATAGGTCTTTGAGATAAGGGGGTTCAGATGTCGATGTAGGCATAAGGCGTAGGTCCTCATCGGTAGTCACATGGATGAAGTAGATACAAAGTACCTACGCAGGTACATGTATGCTGTATGCCTGTCCGAACTCTACCTAGGTAGGTAAGCTCAACTGAACGTAACAAACGGTTCTCCATTCTCAGTTCGTCAGCCAATGTAGGTATTTCCATTTCCTATTTTCCGTCGTCCAGCACCCAACATCCGTTGCACATCGCCAACCATCCCCCAACTGTCTTCTAACGCATCCGGGTATCTAGATAATAGACACTTCATTATAATATCCCATCATCGTAGGTGGCTCTGCCCGCCACTTCCTCGCGTTATCTGCGCCTGTCCTAATTCGCCGGATAGCTACTTATGCGTGGTCGGCGCTACGCGTACATAAAGCTCTCCAAGTACCTATCTAGCTAGGTACTGAGTAGGTATGCTGGGAGTCCGGCGCTCCGGTGAGATGTACATGTTTAGAGGTATGTTTACTGGGTAGGTACATGATCTTCTCCAGAGATGCCTGGGCGGTACTTGGAGCAGAGCCTCATTGTGTTAGAGAAGCAATGCGAAGCACCCCCCTCCGTTGGTCCAGCACCACTCGCTTCACACCCCCTCGGATGCGATATGGCGCCTAGGGCGAAGTCGTGGTACAATGGTCCGCCTTCCGCTACTGGTCAACCCGGACTGGTGTGTTTGCTCCTTGAACGGTCTACTTGGCTGGAAAGAGATAGGTACTTTGGCTGTGGGTGGCATTGGCGTCATTCTCATGAGAACCTATGTAGGTCCGCATGTGTACATGAAGGATCTGCTTAGGTACAGGATAGCCGTCCTACAGGAGACCGGAGTAGAGTACTTGGGTACAGGTAATGCCTGGTTTTGGCTGTTGTTGTGTATACAAGTAGGTGTTGTACAATGTACGTACGCATGCACACACACACACCACACACTACAACCATACTTGCTTGCTTGGGTAACCTCCGCGAGCTCCCCTGGTCCTCGTGGGCTTGCGCAAGACCCTTGTCCGTCGAGGTAGGCATTTCTCGATCGTCGCCTGTGGGTCGTGGTTGTGTGCGTGGCTTTGGGAACTTCCAAACTGCTGGTATAAGACTAAGTACAAGATAAGTACAGGTAAGAAAAAGGACGGAAAACAAACAGGCAAGCTTGTTATTTTCCCCTTCCGTGTTGTGGCGTTGTAAGGCGCCTCGAACGACCCTCACAGCTAGTCAGCCCTTTTTTTTAAAGTATTTATCGTTACATTGTTTCTACAGAGGCGGCGGGACAAGGGAACCGACCGTCATGCAAGCAAGCAGGCTGCACTGCTGAACCAAAGCATATAGCGGGGTCCTCGACTTGCCCTTTTGAGACTTCTGCTGCCGCCGTAGATCCCTGCGACGTCGACTCTCGCTGGGTCTCTAGAGGCTCCTGCTCGACTATTTTACCGCATCCCCCAGAGGCCAATCGTCTTTTCCCTGGCCACAACCACAAAGCTCGTAGTGCGCGTTTGATTTGCCGGGTCATCGGTGGCCCTGAGTCTTTGCTGACTGGGTAGATACAGCGCTCTAGTCGTACCACTTGTCCGGGAACAACCCGAAGTCGGTAGAGCCTGCAGCTGAAGAGAGCCGCATCGCACATTTAAGGCGAAGACGCGGCATCGGCTGGTCGCCCACGAATTCGGGGGGCCGATGTTACTCGTGCCACGACCCGCGCCATTTCCGTCCTGCCTGCTATTCCAATGACGGGTTAGGGCTGCAAGATGGTACAATGCAGAGAAAAGGGCATCCAGCAAAGCATTCCCATAACCAATCGTGGGGTCCATGGAGTGAATGGAGATGGGACCCGAACTCACGGAGGTACTATGCGGAGCGATTCGATTGGCAAGGTCTGTTCTGAATGCCTGGCAATTTCGCCGGATTTCCAATTACTCACATTTACACTAACGTTTGACGGCAAGGCAATGTCGACTACGCGTGGGGCGATGGCACGGCCACTGGGGATGACATACCTCGCACAGATGCCGCGATAGATCAACTAGCGGCCGGGCTTGGAGGGGTTGACATCAACTCATCTGGCTATCACAATCAAGGTGTTGCATATCCAAACCAGGGCAGCTCGCCAATGAACCTTTCAAGTACGAGATCCCCTTGTCGGCCCGAGCATTTGAGTACTAAATGCTAACCTACGACTAGGCGCCTTAGCCCCTGACGTACCTGAGTCACCCACATATACACACGATGCGTTTTACCACGGATATTCACACTCATACAGGGATAAGGGTAAAGGCATAGCTAACTCCACCTCCGATTATGATGGAGGACTCGGATCTACACTCCCAACCGCAAACACATATACTCAACTAAACTATACTGAACGTTCGTCATCCCACTCCAGCAGCAATAACTAGAACTAACATGAACGGAACCGAACTTAGCTAGTGGATCAGGAGATAATGAAGGAACTCCTACGGCGTCGTTTTCAGGAGAACATCTCGAAGACGCTAATAGTTCCTACTACTCTCGGCCGGGCGACAATGACGGCGATGATGCGGAACTTGTCCAACAAGCTTTGAAGACAAGCCGTGATGAGCTACTTGGGAACGGCCATATTGGCGGGCCGTCCACTTCCGGAGCTCATTATAACCCCGGGCTTATCTATCCGAGCACGTACGACCTGAGTAAGAAGACACTATACGCCTATCCACTTGTCGATCCTAACACTTCGCAGACTCAACTGACCTTCAGGATGGCGATACGACGGCTCGCAATACACCTATGCCATCGCGATTGGATTTCGTAAATTCATCGATAATTCGCGGAACCCCTGGAAATGTGGAGCGATTTGATAATAGTGAGTTGAATTCTTTGAAACACTAAACCGTTGACTGTACTAAAGACCCTAGGATTCGTTGTGGAACATTCTTACAAGTTCCAACCCGGCGAGGTTAGTATTCCAGACCACAATCGACTCATATTTGCAATATCTCTTCTGACGACGCTACATAAAGGTCTTCAAGATCCTGTGGTCTGAGCCCCAAGGTCAAGTTCCTGGGTCGATGTCCGAAATTACCGAGGTTAAGCCCGTCAGCGACCCGACTGGCCCATTCTATATAGGCTATCGTAGGTTTATAATAGTTAGTACGGATGAGAGCCATCATAGCACCTGCGTGTAAGGTTACCTTTTACTCGACCCGCTAGTACTTTACTGATGATAATGAAGGCCTATCTTGACGTATGATCGTCAAGGATGTGCAAAGAGAGGTGTTCGACCTAGTAAGCACGGTATTATTTACGCACTGGGCCAGAAACCTAGAACAGTCCGGGGTGAACCCGAGCTCGGTTTTGAGCCGGTACCCCTTGAGATATATGCCGAAGGCGAGACACTCGCCAAAGAGTCTAGAGTAAACTATTCTAAGCTTGTCACGATCGAACACAACGTCAAAGTGTTCTTCATTGGCCGTATCTCTCCTTCACATTTCCAAACGGTTCAATATGCGGTCGATAAATGCTGGAATGACAAAATGCACAAGTCCAGCAAAAAATCGAGACGGTAAAACGATACTATGAACGAGAGCGTTCTACATACCCTCAACAACCAGCTGCTGACCCCCTGGCGGTATCTGCATATAAACAAACCAATTACGTTGAAACTGGGTGATATTTATCTCCCTCCTCCCCTACATTGCTTTATTCTCATTGAGCAACTGACGACGATCTTTTGCTCATCAACGCACTACGTTTTCTCCACGCCTCTCTACCATCCTCTATCCCTCCCTATATACACAATTACGATAAACTAGCCCTGGGTGCTCTGGAGGGGTCATATGCGGGTATTTACAATAGGGAATTACCATATTGACTTCGGATGACAGCCAAACAGGCTCGCCGTCTTGAGCACTNAAATGTGTGCGACGGACGGAAACTAAGTTCGACGCTTTTTTTTTTNCCTTTTTTTCTTTCTCTCATTTAAGGATCCGACGATATTATGGTTCCTTCACCTTTTGGAAGAGTCGGGACGTACATTCCATGCTTTCCTTCGATACGCCCTAAGCGAATACTTGGTTATTCCACCGACGGACCGCGTACAGAAATGTTCGAGTTTTTGGTATATGGCACCACATAGGTATACCTGAACGCCCCAGCTAGTCTAGCAGAACATTAATCTCTAGATGGATCTCATTTTTTTTTTCATCTTGCTCCGATTTTGCCGGTCCCGTAGTCGTTCAGTTCACGAAATACAATCATTGCTATACTAAATCGCTCGTCATGACACAAATTCCACTATCCGTATTCTCTACGTGTGTATGTACCTTATTCTACATGGTGGACGTTTAATCAGGTTAGTCCATGATCGGCAGGCCTTGCAAAGCCAGCTGTTTTTTATTCGTTCCAGCGAGGCGTGAAAAAATGAGTGACCCCGTCTATCTATCCTGCGTCCTATGTCGGCCTACCATGTCAGATATCTGACTGATGGCGGACACGTCGTATCATTTCGTATCATGCGTCGAAAACGACAAAACTCCCAAACAAAAAACTCGTCCGTGTCGTTTCTCTCTCTCAGATGACAGCCTTATTGATTACCTTGTACATACGTAGTCCTAAGGACACAAAAACAAACAAATAAACAAGCGGGCAAGCAAAACGCGGACTAATCTGCATAGATGGCGACTGCAAGACCAATTTGCCCGTGCTACCACACATACTGCCACGCGTCCGGAAGCCCATTCCATTCCATTCCATCACATGCCATCCTACTCCCTCCTTGCACGCTGCGCCTCCTACCCACGAATTGGTCGTCGAGTAGGAATCTCCGCTGCCGGTCTATGTAAGTAGATGCTTATTGCCTCATTATAAGAGGCATCACGGCGAAGACAGTAGAAAGGGAGAGTGCTATATCTCCTGGCTTCTTGTTTTCGAGCTATACTTACAAGACTACCATATACTTTGCAGCCGCTGCTGGCGCGGGAGCAAGGGATAGAGTAGCTCCCGCGAGAAACAGAAGATTAACCCCTAGAGATGGCATCGTAGTGTCTTTGGCTATTTACCAACTACACGATTTATTCTATAGATAAATAAACCACTGGATATCCTGCCGAGGGGGGAAGGGATGTGGCTTCTTGCCCGAGGGACTGGCAATGATTGGTAGTAGCTGTATTCAAAGTTACATGCGTTTCTTATACGAATTTATATTATTATACTTCAAAGTAAAATCCGAAACTCAAATACCCATCTCGAGTATACGATCCAAACGAAAACCTGAACCGGAATTTTGTCCAAAAATCGCTATGGGGAGCCGTCTTATTGGTGGAATTGGAATGGTACCTCGACTTGTCTACCCCGGCCTACTCATGTCAAGTACCGAAATGGGGGCGTAGCGGAACGACGGGACCGGTGTTACGAAATTTTGTGGGAATGGTAACCATGTATAGACCGGAGATTTGATATAATTCCCTCCTGTAGTTGATACTTGGTGCGCTAGATGCTATGTTATGCGAATCCTTTGGAAGCCTGGCTTCAAAATCCAGCTTCAAACCCCAACAATATCGAAATTCTATTACCATACATTTATTCCCTTTTCAAGTGGGGTCGCGGCCCTTCTAAATACACAATGAAATGGGGATTTGATAATTACGTATACATAAGAAGAAGATGAGAAATGAGGATAGGGTATCTTTTTTCCTTGGCTATATCAAGAGCGCATCACCTGTCTAGAGCTTGACTCTGACACATATTCCAGTACACGCCCTTCTTCTTCAGGAGCTCAGCATGTGAGCCCTGTTCGAGCACTTTGCCCTCGCCCAGGACGAAGATGACATCTGCGTTCTGCACTGTAGCGAGACGATGAGCAACAACCACCATGGTCCGACCATTAGCGGCACGCTCGAAGGCTGCCTGGACAAGCTTCTCGCTTTCCGAGTCTAGAGAACTTGTCGCCTCATCGAGCAGCAAGATATTCGGCTGCCGAATAAGCGCACGCGCAATAGCGACACGTTGTTTCTGACCGCCAGACAAGGAGACACCGCGACTGCCAATCTCGGTATTGTAGCCTTCTGGTAACGAAATAATAAAGTCGTGGATGCTGGCATCACGGCATACGGCATGTAGCTGTTCTTCTGAGATCGAATCCGGATTGACGCCGAGAAGGATATTTTCACGCAACGTCCCTTGGAATAGTGTTGCCTCCTGCGCTACTAGCGACAGCTGCTTGCGGTATTCGTACACATCAATAGATGAGATATCAACTCCATTGGCGAGAATTTGACCACGTTGCACCTCATAGAAGCGTTCGAGTAGAGATACTATGCTAGTTTTTCCGCAGCCAGACGCACCTACAAGTGCAGCGAACTGGCCCTTTTCGATAGTAATGTTGATTCCCTTAAAGATCGAGACGTTTCGGGACGGGTACCTGAAATGCACATCCTTGAGTTCGATTTTGATGCCACCATCGGCATCGGGAATCTGTCCTGTCTCAAAGCTATTATCCCTCTTGCGGGACTCCCGGATGCTTAAGATGCGGTTGGCTGCGGCCGTGGCTTGCGCGGCATTAGGGCCGAAACTGAACCACTGGCCGGCGCCTTCGGCTCCTTGAATAACTGCGAGATAACAGACGAAGAAATTAAGGATATCATACTCGCGAGAAGCCAACAACGTGCCACCATACCAGAAGATCAAAGCTTGAACTCCAAGACTCACGCTGTCAGAGAAGGCGAAAATTAGAGTTTTCAAAATCGCCTTTCGAAAAGCCAGGCTGACGTGACCGTTTAACAGGCGGCCGTAGCGATCATTAATTGAGTCTTCCAGGATGAGTGAAGAAACAGTTCGAAAAGCGCCAATTGCCTCGGCGGCAAACTGAGAAGACTCAGCGAACACGGCGTTGTTCATCTTCTCAAATTCGAGCTCGTATTTAAAGCGATAGTATCCTGCAAGAAGACCGAGCGGCGCTGTAACGGTTGTAGCCACGAGAGCGAGCTTCCATCCGAAGGCATACGCAATGGCAAGTGCTCCAATCAGAGTAAAGATTCTAGATACATACAGTTAGTAAGGCCGGGAGACCTGAACCGAGGAATGGAGAGCCACGAACGATGTGTATACTAATGCCATGTTTGTCCCAAGAAGTTCTTCTAGCTGTTTCGGATCGCCACCGACCCTGGCAGTGAGTGTCCCTGTGGAGTTTTTCTCGTCGTCGTAGAAAGACGTCTTCTGGTACAAAATGCCCTCAAAGTATTGCTGCCGATAGACTGAAGACACATGCTGTGCGAACGTTATTAGCTCATTGCCTCATATTTCGATGAGACGTACTTACGTAGGCGACATTAGTAGCTACAAAAGTGAGGAAAAAATAACCGAGGCCAACACCAATACCCAGGATAACCCAGATCAAGGACCAAAAGTTAGCCCTAATGAAAAGTTAGTCAGTAGAGGCATCATGGGACACCTTGCGGGAGGGATAGTTGGTGAGAAAATCAGGAAGTTTGCGCGGTGACTCCAGTAAAAAAATCGAAAGGAATAAACAATTCCCCAGGAGAACCTCGGGAATGCCAAATGAGTTGTAAAAACGTACTCTGTAGTGAACTTGTGGTGATTGTCGGGAAGATTGAGGAACTGGAAAACCACTACGACCTTTGCGAACAGCCATGCCTGTAACGGCGCGGCGGCTGATGTCTGTTAGATGGCTGACGTTCTCAAGGATGATGAATAGAGGGAGGACTCACAACCTGCAGCAGCAGCCGCGATAATGATAATGACATAAGAAGGGAAACGGCTACGCTGCTCGTACAGAAGCTTTCCGAAACTTCCCAATAACCCTCGATCTTTCCAACCCTCCGGTCTTGGCTCATCTGCGAGATCTGATATAGCTGCGCTCTTCTCGCGGCTAAGGATGGCTCCAATATTCTCCTCTTCTGGCCCTTCAGAGTCGCTAGCGTCTGTTGGTTCGCCAAGTGAGAGTTGCTGCGCGTGAACAAGACCGTAGTAAACGCCGCCCTCGTCCTGAAGAAGAGACTCGTGAGTCCCCTTCTCGACGACTTTGCCCTTTTTAAGTACAACGATTGTATCGGCCTTCTTGATTGTCGACAGACGATGCGCGATAGTGATGGTAGTTCGACCTTGCGAGACCCGGTCTAATGCGGCCTGAACAATCCGCTCTCCTCGCACGTCAATTGCAGACGTCGCTTCATCGAGTATAAGAATCTTAGGTCTCTTGATGATGGCTCGAGCAATACAGATTCGCTGACGCTGGCCTCCGGACAATTTCATACCGCTATCGCCAACAATGGTATCATACCCGTCGGGGAGTCGATCGATGAATTCATCGGCGAATGCCTCCTTGCAAGCCTCTTTGACCAATTCTCTCTTCCGATCATCCGTCTCATTTTGCATGTCTGAACCGATTAATCCATAAGCGACATTGTTGTGGACTGAGTCGTTGAAGAGAAAAGGTTCTTGTTGCACAAGGCCAATTTGAGATCGCCACCATTTGAGGTTAATCTTATCCAGTTCATGGTCGCCAGTAGCTATCGAACCCTTAAGCTCAACAAGTGGACCTGAATCTTCCGGTTGGGCAGGCGGCTCTTCGTCATCTGTGTCGTCGGGGTTGTTTGCTTTCTTCTTCTTATTTTTCTTCTTTTCTTCCTTTTTCTTCTGCTCCTTATCAATTGCCTTGGCGATAATGTGCTGGTCATGGAGAGTATACCAGCGTTCAATCAGACCAACAATCGTGCTTTTTCCCGAACCCGACGGGCCGACAATGGCCGTAAGCTTCCCGGCCTCGATCGTGAGATTGAGCTGATCTAGGACTTTGACATGTGGTCGACTTGGATAGGCAAACTCAACATCTTTGAAAACGATGTCGTTAGTTGCAGACACGTCGGGGTCCCTGAGATCTCCTGGATCAGGCCGGGGGGAATCAATAACAACAAAGAATTCGCACGCGGCTACCACAGCCTTCCCAATGGCAATGAGTGGTGTTGCTATTCGTTCGAGCGAAAAAACCAGTAAAAACACAGAAAAGAGCACGACCGTGATACTACCGATATTGGAAGTATTGTTCTCGGCGGCAGTCTTCGTGCCGAACCAGAAAGAAAGACCGAACGTGGCGAAAATAGAGAAGAAGATTAGTCCTAACTGAAGGGCTACGAGCGGTGCCGTCCCCTGTCCGTGTCTCTTGGCGGCGGCAACCCACACAGCAAAGCGTTTGGCCATTTGCTCTTCAGCACCGCATGCGGTAACCATCCGAATAGACGAGAAGGTCTCACTAGCTATGGAAGAGGATTTCGTCTCTGCCTTTGTTAATCGCGAGGTGCCTTTGATGATAAATGGGAGCAGCACACTCAGGACCAAGGAAATAAACAAGAGAACAGAGCTAGTGACCAGAGCCTGGGACCAGCTGTATGTAAACGCAATGATGATTGCAGCAATGATCGTGGACGTATACTCGATTAGAGTTCCCAGCTTTTCAGAAATACCCAACTGCAAAGTGTTGGCAGTTGTTGTGATGGTTCCGGCTGCTGAGCCTGGGGGCATCGAATCAAGAACATGGATGGTCTGCGCGAACAAGGATCGCAAGTAGTCGAGTCTAATAGCGGCTGACATCCGAATGCCTATCATGCGGTACGCGAACTAATCGTGTCAGTAGGTGTTTACATCACAGCTAGACGGGGTAATAATATACCTTGTTGATATAGGTTAGGGTAAATCTACCTATAAAAAGCAAGAAAAGATAGAGTCTAAAGTTACAATCAGTAAAAGGCAATTTGCCAACCCGAAGCAGACTTACGCATTCCTGTTGAGCTGAGCCTGGAATTCGGCTCGAGTGGTGGTAGGTGGATCTAGGAAGTAACCATTGAAATCGCTGACGAGTCTTCCTATACAACGGGTCAATATGCCGAAGCGTAGAAATCTCTATCGTAATAGTGCTTACCGAAAATGATATTTACCAAAGGAAGTGTCTAGGAGAAGACATTATTAGTCACAATCTGAGAAATGATTGATTCATAAGACCGGAACGTACGACTCCTGATCCAGCAGCTGCCACCGCGGCGACGGCGAGAAGAGGGAGATCCCAACCCCGAGCATATTTGAAGACTCGCTATTTTTTATAATCAGCAACGGCCTATAGACTAGGCACAGATAAACACAGTGCTCACAATGTAATCCCCGAAAGTAGCTTCTCTCTCTGGCTGTAGTTTGGCATCCTGCTCAGCCTGCTCTTCTTTGGTGGTCGCATCGGCAACCGCAGCTGGTTTCTCTTGCAGCACCCCAGCGGGAACTGTCTGCTTCGACTCCAGAGGCTCTGCCCCCATGCTGAGACAGCAAGATCAATCGACAACTAAGCGGCAGGATTACTTAGTATAGAGATGAGATAGGTGCTCGACCAGGCTAGGCTAGGCTTGGCGAATGTCGTCGTCGAGCAAAACCAAACTCGACAATCAGCGCATTTGAAACTTGGAAGCTTGGAAACTCTACAGGCGGCCTGGTGTTGTTCAAGGTAAGCTCTGTATGCTTCCCTAGCAAGAACGGCTGTTGCGAGAATGATAAATATATAAATAAGTACGCGAATCTAAAGAGACCTGCGCTGACAAGGCAAGGGGTCTCAGTCTAGAACGCCTAGGCGAGATTTGGCTAGGTACTTAGTCCAAAGTACCAAAGGATGGTTCGTGGCGTATGCGGGGATCTGCTGTTCGGTCTAGTCTGAGTAGATGATGAATGTCTACAATGTACGACGAGAAGGCGGCACTCGAGAGTGTTGTGTAACTTTCTTTGTGTTGGTGGACAGGAGTTGTCAGCACGTGTCGGTGTTCAGGGACCTACACATACATGTACTTCGATGGTGGTTTCGTCGATACCTGCCTGGTACATATCTGGCTGCCTGGGCCTCTTGGCAGGCAGACAGACTGTATCACGTCGGGGCACTTCAAGAGCCCGCGGGACCGTGAGCCCGCGCGCCCGTCCTGCCAATCTGCCAATCTGCAACCTCCTTACGTATAACGACTGCAGGATTGGCCACCTACTCCCCCAAATGTTCAGGTGTCGTTGCATTTGAGTGAATCTTGAATCTGCGGCTTAGATAGGTAGGTACTTTGGGACATGATATTTCCTAAGTGGGAGTAGTGCGAAGCTGAATACGCCGTATTCCAGCATCCCTAGTCTAGTTTCTTGTTGATTTTTCGTCAATTCTACCATTGGCTCCCGACTTCAAACCTTTCGTTTTTCTCTATGTAATCGCAGCCACTGCCCACCTAAAGAGGCGTTGACCGAACCTAAGCCTGTTGGTATCACTGCGACAGCCTGCTGCTGCATACTATTCACGCAGACATGTCGCCATGCCCTGTACCCGCATTGACAATCATCAAATTACCATGCACGAATGGGCGAATGAGCGCAAGATACGAGATACGAGATACGATGTACGAAAGTCCCCACGTACAGACAGACATGTCATCAATTGACTCATATCTCACGCACTCCAAACTCGTGCATATTTATCATTCAGTCATTCTCCATTCGATGAGGTAAGAAACCAGTAGGTAGACCAAATCCGTGTTATGAATGGATCAACTTGGAACTAAAAAGAATCGCCTCGACGGCAATTGGCGCTTGAAAGCGTCTTCCAAATCCTCATCATAAATATTGATCTCTCTCTCTGATCCCTTGGCACCGTCACTATCTGACAAGACCAATTTTCCTTTTTCTATCCTCAACCAGAAGAGCAGAGCAGAGCAGAACGGAGCACCAAAGTACATGCCAAGTGTTATCCATCATCGACCGATCATGAACAGAACCGTAACCCTTAAGCAGATCCCTCTCTAACTGGCCTTGTTGAACTGTGAGGTGCCCAAACCAGGGATTTTCATTTCACCCGACGCTAAATCACCGGGCCAAACCGATATCTATACTCGATGTGACGATGTCCTCTTCAGCTACATTCCAGCGCATTAGCACTGACCGTCGATAACGAAACGAGGCGGCCTGACATTCTATCGCAAAGCACGACGCTGACATCCACTTACAACTTGTTGGGTGGTGCCGCTGAGGTTGTAGGCCACTGGTAACCCGCGGCGTCACTAAACTTGTACCCGTACGACGACGTGAAGTCATCTAGCACAGCCGGTCCGCGAGACCCTAACGGAAAGAATTAGCGCCTGGCAATACTACATTTTGGTTCGTTTACTACTCACCATATGGGTACTCCATGGGGACAATCTCCTTGTTGTCATCAAGGTAGTGCAGCAGGGGAGTGAATATTCTCCAGCTGGCGTCGAGCTCATCATCTCGGACAAAGTTGGAATGATCGCCTTTGATAGCATCCAAAATCAGCGATTCATAAGCCTCGGGGATTTTCAAATCCGAGAATCGTCGCCGGTATGTGAGATCAAGCTCTGTGACCACCGTCTGCATACTCAAACCTGGCAGCTTGGAGTTCATCTTGATGTAAACACTCTCGTTCGGTTGGATGCGCATGACGAGCTCGTTCCGGGGAATGTCTTTAAAGATGCCGCTAGTAACGTCCTTAAATTGAATACGAATCTCCGTCTTTTGCTCGTTGAGGGCCTTGCCGGCCTTCATGATGAAGGGCACGCCATCCCATCTCTCGTTCTTAATGTAAGCAACGAGGGCACAGAATGTTGCGCATCGTGAGTCCTTGGGGACAGTATCATCTTCCTTGTATGAGGGCTTGCTTCCATCCAGGGACTTGCCATATTGGCCAATGATGACATTCTTGGGTTCAATGGCGGGAATCCCGCGAAGCACACGAACCTTCTCATCACGAATATCCTCCGACGAGAAAGAAATGGGACGCTCCATGGCAAGCAGCGTCAAGACTTGGAGCAGGTGGTTTTGCATCACATCGCGAATAATTCCAAATTCATCGAAATAACCGCCGCGACCTTCTGTGCCAAAGGGCTCCTTAAAAGTAATCTGGACGTTGTCGATATGGTGTCGGTTCCAAGTAGCACCAAAAAATGAATTACCAAAGCGGAGAATGAGAATATTCTTGACCATCTCCTTTCCTAGGTAGTGGTCGATACGGTAGAGCTCATCTTCTTTCCAGTCGGGCTCTAGGGCCTTCTGGAGAGCGCGGGAGCTGGCCAGATCTTTACCGAATGGCTTCTCAACCTACGATGTGCCAGGCAAACTATGAGAATCACTTCTAGTAATTCAATGAGAAGAGGGGCACTTACAATTACACGGGCAATTCCATTTCTGGGATAGCAGCATCGTTTAAGGTGCTGCGAGACTACTGTGAAGACACTAGGAGGGAGAGCCATATAGAATAAACGATGGGTCTCCGATCGGCCCTTCTCGATTTCCTCGAGGTGCTTGTTGAGTTGGTGGAAGGAGTCATCTTGGTCATATTGTCCGGAGACGTAAGTGCACAACTCACAGAACTCTGCCAGCTGTTGTTCTAGGTCCTTTGTAGGTGTCTTAATGTATGACTTGACTCGTTTCAGGTATTCCTCATGGTCCATCTTTGTCCGCGCATATCCGACAATCTTGATATTCTTGGGGAGGAATTGGTTGCGGTACTTGGGCAATGTTAGCTCGGCTAGCTGTATCCGCAATTGTTTTGCTTTGTACAAGCTGAGGCACTCACGAGACCGAAGAGCGCAGGGAACTGTTGCAAGTAAAAGTCAGCATCATAGACCCCCACGCAAACGAGACAGCAGATGATACTAACAGTCTTCTTCTTGGCAAGATCACCGGAGGCGCCGAGGACCACGATGACCGTGTTGTCCTTGAGCTCCACAGAACTATAAAATGCACAATTAGCATCATGGTTATTGGCGATAAATTGTTGTGACGCGCTGTCGCAACATCAAGATGTGCGCCGTTCGCGGAGAGCGGAGGTCGCGGTATTTCAGAGAGAAGGTGATGAAATGGCGGGGCGGAGGCGGGGTATATCTTACCCTGCTGGAGCATCCATTTTGCGTGGTTGGCAGAGCTTTAATTCTCAAATGAAAAAGTGAAACAAATCAAGAAGATCAAAGGCACGATTGAACTAAAGAGAAGAGGGTTGGAAAGAGTATGTATGGTGGTTGTAGGTCGAGAGGGAGGTGGAATAAAGGCTCCCTAGGCTGGAGGGAGAGGGCGAGGCAGAAATCGAGGGTCAGTCAGCGCGGACGGAGTTGTCGGAAACAGAAACAGAAACAGCTGGATGGAGCGCTAGCGGCACCAAGCAGCGACAGTACCTAGCAGGGACGAGCCAGGGAGCTCTCCTTCAAGGTACTTGGTAACTGTAGGTATGTGGGATGTAGAAAGAGCTCTGCCATGCTTATTATCACTGTGCTTGACGGCTAGCCTGCTGGGAGACTGGACAGTGGTACAGTATGTATCTTAGCTACCCACCTAGCATGCAGGTATAGGTGGGATAGGTGGGAGAGTAGGTAGGTATGTCTACGTAGGGGAGACTAATCACAAAGTTGGGACTTACCTTATAGGGGACCAGCCGCGGTCCTGACACACTTCAAACACAACGATTGGGACGCCAATTAGAAGCAGATGGGTTCCCACAGCGGGGTTAAGGTAGCTTACTCAGGTCCCGCTTTCGCTCTTCCACTTGCGACCAACCCATCTTGGTATTGATGGCACTTACCTGGTATTCACAACAAAGGTTACACCCAGTCATGGCGGTCAGCTCTGAGCATGAATCCCAGACTCCTCTGCTCTTCTTTCTGACCACCCACTTGATAATTGGAGAGAACAGAATGCGCATTGAAAAAAGACAGTCCATGCACGCAAACCTGGAGGGCTTTATGTCTATCTCTGCCCAACCATGTCTACTTAATTAGGTTGGTAGACAACTAGTTACTTAGACACCAAAAGTCTCTAAGCCTGGTAGCTTCTGCATACATGTAGTCTGCCTACCACCGCGTGAGCCAAACAACAGGGTATATGCGGTCGCCGTATGCACCTGTGCTTGAGAGCCAGGAGGATCTCGAAACCCGGGGGCATACCAGGTGTTTTGGTCACATTCCTCTCATGTGCCAAGGGATGTGAACAGCATACCAGCTACCAACCGCCACATAATACCCTCACTGTAAAATAGACGATGACCGAATGAGAGCCTTGGGGCTTAATTTGAAATTCTAGCATAAATGTCATGCAGATGGGCGAGTCCTTAGGGCCATTGCTTGTGGGCTAGGTCTATGTGATGCTGCTTAACAATCAGCCCTTGTGTTGTGTTACTACTAAGGTACTATACACTGCATTATCGCAGTTTCTATGGTTGAGAACTTTGCGTAAATAGGTACGGTAATCACTTTCTTACTAAACACTTGGGACCTTGGGCGCATCCACGTTAACGCAAAGTCCTGATGAACTTTGTTTATTGTTACGTATTCATTATATATAGCTTAAACAGTATTCTACAATTTGCATTAATAAACATTGCGGTAGGTGGTTGTGGTATACTATTGTGAAGTGTAGGAAGGATAGTGACCGGGGAAACCCAGCGAAGGATGTCTTGTATTCTCTGTTGCTGCCGCTGCTGCGCAGTAAGGTGCATCAGCCCGCGTGATCGATGCAGTCAACACAAGCAAGGTTGTCCATGGAGTCCTATAAAATGGCGCTTCCGGAGATAAGAACACCCGGCCTGCTAAGTATCACCTACGCCGTACCTATATAATAGTCAGTAGAAGGAGGAGAATGCTACTGTTGCTAGAGACTGAATTCATATGCTACAAGTGGTAGCGACTGCAGAGAATTCTAGTGGTAAAACATCTCGCAAGAGGCCCAGAAATTGAAACTGTCTGCTGCCTAGAGGAGCCGCGATAAGCCAGGGGGTATCAAAGAAGAAACGAAGGTGTGGGAATGTAATATTTTCTGCGTAAGTAGGCTCAAATCCTGACGATTCTTTGAAGATGATCTGGGGTGGGGGCTTATCCTGTGAGAGGCAACGGGAGCTCTACCTAGTCTAAGAACTGTGTGGGGTAGATAGACCGTACAACCTTAGATAGGTATCTATGTATCTACAGTCAATTAGATCTAGACTAGAGCCCAGCCACAGGCGTGGCTTGTCTTATCTTATCTAGAAACTCACACACAAAATATACCCGATGGAATAATTTTCTCCAGTGCGAATTATTAGTGGCGCAGGGCTCGCTAAACCCACGTAACCAAGTCCCTCCTTCGTCAATCAATCCGCACCTGTCAACCTTCGAGGTTCGGACATCACGACGACTACTAACCCCCCAGCGCACGCAGTCCCCCAACTCCAAGGATCATCGAGAGCGCCAGAAAAGCCACCGTCAAGATGCCTTCTGAATCCGGTCACAGATGTAAGACCTTCCTATTATCCACCGTCGCAATCACAATCACATGTCCTGCCCTCGCGAGAAGGGGAGGAGACACAAGAGATGCGCGACTCTTGCCTGATACCCGAACTTGTGGACATCTGCACCCATTGGATTCACGCTGACTTCGTATCTAGTATATGTCAAGTAAGAACTCCCTAGCTCCTAACACAATTACAACGATCGGATCGACTCGACCCAGCCCATCGATTTACACCGCTATATGTGATGCAATATATCACGACCGGCTACCTGCCACCACCACAAGGACATAGTTACTAACTATGGTTGCGCTGTAGGGGTCGCCACCTGTCATATGTTCGGAACAAGCACACAAGTATGCATACAACGAGCCCTTGGCCTGCCCTCGTGCGGTTTTCTCTAGCAAAGATGCTAACGAGAACATATAGCCCACCCTAAGACAAGCTTGATCAAGATCGAGGGTGTCGATGACACCAAGGCTGCCAAGTAGGTTACTAGAAAAATAGGCCGGCTGCATAGTGGTGATCTGACTCTTCGAAAGTTTCTACCTCGGCAAGCGCATCGCATACGTCTACAAGGGACAAAAGGAGATCCGTGGCACCAAGATCCGAGTTATCTGGTGAGTATAAGTATACTATCATGTAATCTTTATACGGGAAGCTAACTACATATTAGGGGCAAAGTGACTCGCCCGCATGGTCAGTCGACGATACGAATATGTTAACGAGGCGTCTTACTAACCTCAGTGATTTCTAGGTAACTCCGGCGTCGTCCGAGCCAAGTTCTCTACCCCTCTTCCCTCGCGCTCGTTCGGCGCATCTGTTCGCATTATGCTGTACCCCTCTTCGATATAGATGGAGGTACTAGGCTGGAGTTGGGAGTATGATCGGTTCATCATGGTTGGCATTGGCTGCATCGGGGTTAGGCAAGGTTTCCGGCTCGAGCCTTGAGACTAGGCATCACTAAAAATCAGAAAGAAATACCAACAACGATGGACCGACGAATTCTTCGCGTGAGCAACGCATTGTTACAGCAGTGATGGGCTCGATCGCGATGGAGTGACATTGTGCTTCGGTTACGCAGGCTGCAAAGCTATACACGGCTTAGTCACTTATGCGTTTCTGGTCGGCTCGGTGATCTCACTCGGTGAAGTGGTTTCTACAATGAGAAGAAAATGATGCTATACATGTTGATACAAGCCTCAGCTTGCTTCGATACCAGTTGCCCCCTAATCGATGCTCTACGATGAGTTTCCCAAATCTGCCGTCCCTGACTTATCGATGCGTTTGTGCCAATAGCTCTGCCTTGTTAAGAGCTCAGTTAATAAGGTGCCCAAACTCTGTTCTGCCTAAGTTTTGGGAACCTCTATCCACCATAATTATTCCGTACATGTCCACACGATAATACCGTGGAGCGTGGCTTATAAGCAGCATGCTAATGCCCTAGCCTTACTATATACTACGTAGCGAGAAAGAGAACGAGGAGGCCCCTGGTGTTCAATGATTTCTCGTATGGCACCTTCAATCCTTACCTAGATGAGCAGATAGGTCATATTAGCGCAGTCCTCATGCTCGCCATAGAACACTGAGAACTTTTGACTTGTCTGTGTTATGACGATTCACTGAGTAGCAAGAATGATGACGAAACGAAATTTCAGCTCTACCGTTACTTCAGTAGACCGGCGTTTCGGCGAATGAGACCACTAATAGACGGACGCATTATTGCTAGATTCGAACGCCGAGGTTGATTCTAAAATACTCGTATGCGGCGCGGTAAACAAATACATCCGATGTATGAATTCATATGTGCCTAGGTATGAATGATGGCCTCACGAGTCAACACCGATAAAAGGACGTCGTTGGGCCATCTTAGGGAAGATCACACCCTGAATGAATTCAGAGTCCTCTCCAGTCAAATGGCTGTTTATTCATTGCTACTCTAAGGTTATAAACGAATGACTATAAGCCGTGGGAAAATCGCTTTTTTTNCTTGATCCCATGAGTATTAGTTGGAACTAAATATACCATTAAGCAGTAGGCGTTAGGCATCTAACATTTTACCCTAATGCCGTGTCCTATGTTCTCCGTACCAGAATTGCTATAAGCGAGCAAAGCCACTGAGTTTACAGAATCCCAATCCGGATGGCAATATCGTGCTCCCCCGCGTGTCTTGATATGCCTTATTCAGAATGGATCCCCTGAAATAGTGGAAGATCATTGAACGTAGGCAAAATCGACGGATAGCGCAAAGGCGAGGAACGGTCAAAAGTGCCTCCTAGGGTAGGAATCCGCTACTATTTAGCAGCCCGCGACCGCTCGTGGCCGCATTCGTATAAATGAGGTACAACTACACCGTGAGACTTTGTCTTAACTCGTGGAATGCAGTATCGAATCTGTTCGTTGCGTCGGGGCTATCCGCTGTCTTATCCCCGGAAACAGGTTGAGCCGCCTAGGCATGGCCTAGAACCACGTTGCCTACACATGAACGTGGCTTGAATTCCTGCTTTCGCAGGCCCAATCTCTCTGTAGGCGTAGAAGCAGCTCGTCTCATCTCCATCTATGTGTGACCCATTCCCGAGCCCCTTGAGTGCAGTTCGGGCGGTAAGTCATCCTGTGCCGCTAGATGTATGATGCAGGATATCATTCTAAAGTCAAAGAGGAAGGGGAAGCAGACGGCATAATAACGTTAGCACTGCATGGACTATCAAACCATACCTTTGGAGCTGTCGAATCTCGAGCTGCTGCTGCTGCTGTGTGCAAAACGAACTAAGCTTGGTTGTTGGGCGATCAGGGATAGAGTTTTAGGGTTAAAATCGTGGGCAATGAGGGCGAACATTGGAGAGTTAGATCGCTGACGGGGAAACGAGCGAGATGCAAGCAATTCTTCACAATATGATATATCCGTAGCGTTGGATAGAGTTTGGCTCAGCATGCAAAATAGTATGACAATTAGATAACTCGTGTAAGCGCTTGGCGTTGCGCACTTATAGGGAAATCGAGAATACCATTAGCAGTCTGGTTCCGGTTACCTAAAAATGTCGTCGTTCGCATATTAAGTTCGTATTGTCTAGATGTTGGCCAATGGTGTAGCGCCTTGGGTGGTATTCGACCAGAGACAAAGCTGCTGTTGTTGGTGTCATCGACTCGTCGTATCCGGGAGCCACGGACGGCTCACCATGCATGCTTGGCTTCATAGGTAAGCACTCGCAGTTTCAGGAGACCAGTAACATATACGAAAACTGGGTAGGTTGACAGGTACGGTATGTCTAAGCTTAGTTCAAATAATGAGCTGGCAAGTCTATGCGCAACACTACATTTCTCGATAGTCGGTCCCGGTTGAGAGGTTCGAATAGCTAAAAGATATGTCGGTGAAATTCTCTAGAAAGGCGCTAGCCTACCTGGGGGGAGTATTACGTAGTCCTCCTCTTTGTAGGAGGGATCTTTATCTTGCTTTGTTCAACCCCGCTGATAAGCTTGTAGTATAACATTAGGTACTTACCTGAGTATCAATATCAATTATCCGAGTTTCGTAGGAAATAGAAAGCAGCAAATATTGAGGGGGACGAGCAGAGCTCTCGCGCCGTTCTATAATAATTTATAATTGGTAAAAACTGGTGGACTTTGCTCAATACGTGGGGGCTGAACCACCTACACGCTCTCGTATTCTTACCTTGGCTGTGTCGCAACGTGTACTAGTTTTATCCCCACCTACTCTTTTTAGCCCACTCAAGCACGATCGGTCGATCCCTAGCGCTAGTTTAATAAATACGCTAGTTTAGTACGGAAACTAGGCGGGACTGCTAGCCCTATCAAAAGCGCTCAAAGCAGAAGCTCTTTACCAAGGTACGTGAGCTAGCTACCCACCTCAGATATTTATTTACCAACTTCGGTAGAATCTATCTAGCTAGCAAACATGGCATATACCTGCGAGCTGCTCTTATCTGGATTTCAAGATGACTTCTGCGTAGACTTAGACCTATGCAGCCTTTCTCATAATTGATTAGCACCTGAGATGTTATAGTCGGTAGCCTCATATAGTCCCCCAAATGTTAGAAAACTACCAGGCCAAAGCGCCATAGCTAAGTTGTTCTATTCATAGAGTCGGTTGCGTAGGTCGAGGCGGCGATATACATAAAAGGAAACCTTGTGTTGCGATCAATTGTCTATCGCCGTCGATAGCAGCCACATCCGAGTCAGATTAGCCACCACCTGCCAGTGTGGTTTTCTGTTTGGGGTTCGCTTCTCAATGCAGAACCTGCTCCGCCCCCGAGGATTCATCATCATCCCCCAAAGGGGCGGTCATCATTCCCTGACCGGACTCGTCAACTAACAGTAGTAGATATGCGGGCAAATCCAACAGGTTTTTCGGTCCAGACGGATGAATATATTTCATGTAAGCTGTAGATGTTTGTTTTCGTTTCGCTCCTCTGCCTTCTTATTTATTTCTCTCCTCGTTTGTGACTCTATATATAATAACCGCCGAATAGTATTCGCTGGTTTCGGAATTCGGCAGTGGGCCGATAAATCCTAGTCTTGTTTGTTCCTGACCTTCCGGCGGTCTTTTCACATGCATGAATCAATCACCCATTTTCTGCTTAGCCAGAAGCGAATACTTATAAACTTACGACGGTAACGCCAAACGAAGACTCGAGAACCTATTGCAACAATCGAATCTCCCGCAAGGTAGGTCTTAATTTCCATTGAAGGGGGCTCGTGCGACACGTCTTCCGATCAACAGCCCCAATAATTCTTTTGCTTCCCCTCGCAGGCCCTCGCTAGTCGCGTGTGGTCTGAGAGACGGGAGCCTGTTCTGAAACAGTTCTTTCAACTCCTGACGTCACCCCAACGTCGTTGGACACGCTGTCTCTACAGTATACCTGTCTATATACCTATCAACTCTACTTGTGGCAAAACCACCCCGGAAGTCTGGCCGGTTTGTGTCAATTGGCCGTCACTCTGGCCACTTTCGTCTGGTATGGAAGCATGCATCAGACGTGACAAAGAGGGAATACCTGCCTGCCTGCCTACCTACCTAATGTACAATTTACACGAGAACATTCGTGACCGTACCCGCTCCCACGCCAGACCTCACTATTAACACCTGCATCTACCTTATCTATCGGTTGGTTGTCACGTCAGGTCCACTTCGAAAATCCGTCTGCCAAGGCAACAGGGGTGTGCTATGTACCTTCTTTTGTTCGTGTTTGGGAATTGGCCTGACCAAGATCAGTTACACGGGAGTACCACGGTGCAGTGTCCAGTGTCTTGCGGCAAAGCAAGGTGGTGTACAACTGAACAACCTTGAAGGGCTGCTCCGGCAGTTTGGCTTAACGCACACACGTTCCCGTACTTGGTATTGCGAGCTACCTACATACCTACCTTAAAAAAAAGCCGTATCCATATCCGTCCGCCCTCTTCTCTTGACAACATCTGACAAGCGTTGGGAGCTGGGATTTCAATCTAAATACTAATACCTTGGGTAGTGGTAAGTACCTGCTAGCCTAAGCGCTATCTGCCATGTATTTAGTGTACTCCTTAGCTCACCGTCAAGGCAACTACCTACACCATCCCAACCGCTCGCTAGCCAACCAGGAAGCGACCAACCACGTCAACATTTAGAGCTGTACCTTGTCCCTGCTCCAATCTTCCCGGTCGACTTGTTACATACGACTTCGGGACCCACACCATATCCACGTCCACATCCACCAAAGGTATCTCGGGTCCTTGCTACAGGTAGTTCCCTGCTATCGTCCATCACTTCTTCTCATTGTTTATTGATTGCGCAACACAAGCAACGCCACAGACGGCTGTTGGTTCATTGTTAGCATCGCCTATTGCCATTCGTTTCATTTCGCGCTGTTGACAACTAGCAACTCAATGAACAAAAGATCTAATGCATCATAGCCACATAGTTGCGAAGCCACCTCGCTCTCTACCTATACAATAGTGGCGCCAGCATTACGATCGTCGCACGGCCTCTATCGTTCACAGGAGACTCTCTCTCCATACCTACACTAGTCTATAATTTGCCCTGCTCTACTCATTTACCATCTCTGCCGTGACGTTCGAATTCTGGGAGAACTGCCACCAAAAAAAACAGCGAAAAACAAGAGCATATACGCCACAATCGGTACCGCTGGGACCGGAGCATCACTTCCTTTTGTTTGTTCGGGGCAACCGTGGTCGAACTAGGGCGCCCCTGACCTCTCTGCCAAACATCTATCACTTAGCGTAGCCAGCTTCTGTCTTTCCCTCAAACTGCAACATACCCATCTTCGATAAGGCAGTGTCCGGCTGAAATTACCACGGAAACCCACAAGTTTCCCCTGCTAATACCCAGGATCCGTCGCTACAACACGGACTACCGTCCCAGGCTCGAGCTATCGAGGACCGATCTTCCTCTGGTCCACTTTCCTAGACTTTTGCGTTCCTGGTTGCTCCACGATCCCACCGGTCCTTGCCAGGGATACTAACTAATACCGTCATCAAAAGGCTGGGTTGCCCTGCCCTCGAACAAAATGGCATCCTCTGCTAGTTACAACCATCACCCGCTGCCTGCTCCGCCGGTTCAGCAAGACCAGTACTATCCTTATCAGCAACAGCCGGCGGCGGCTCAAAACTACCAGCAACAACCTCGTAATCAACTACCGCAGCAAACCCAATACCAACAACGCCCATCCTACCAACAACAACAGCAGCAGCAGCAGCAGCAGCAGCAGCAGCAGGAGCAGCAACGGCCAGCTCAGCCTAGAGCTCCCGACCCAAAAGCACAACAGCAACAATCGCGCGTGCGCCCGAAATCAAGAGCATTCAGTTTTCGATCTGACAAGTCTCAAAAAAGTGCTAACGGCCCCACCCACAAGGTCGATCTCACTGAAACATCAGCGGAGAAGGAGGCCAAAAGGCTACATAGTAAAGCCGATCCAAGAATGGCGCTGAATGAAAGGGAGCCTGGTAAGTGAAAACTAATTTGACAGTTTCTTAAGCTATCGCGTCAATCTACATCGTCTAACAAATGGGTTCAGCTATGGAGGCGCAAACCGTCTCAGAGCGGCCAGCTTTACGATCAATCCAGCATAAAGATGTCAATGGCAACCTTATTGGTAAATCCTTCATCTGCAATTCCTAGTAACGCGGTAGTGCTCACAATAAACTAGCTGATCCTGACCGTTCGAACCCTACACGAAGCCGTTGGGAGCGACCTCTAGACACAATCCGGGGATTTGAAGCAGCCATTGATGGCGGCTATAACCGCAAATCGTTTTATAGACCCGAGTCGGAGGCAATTTCCAATTGGAACAGGAGGAGTAGTTATTATGGAAGTCAGTATTTCTGTTCCATTCTCCATCTTCCAAGTACTGTATCTTACAAGCGATTCACTTAGACAATGGACGGCCTCCTCAAGATGGCTGGAACGGAGCCGGCCGGCCAAATCGAACAGAGAGCGGCATGTACGACCAGCGACAATCAGCAATGATTGTGAATTCAAGAGATAGCTACTATGAGGGCTTCGATGGTGGTCCGTATAGCAACGGGGGTCCAAACATGGGAGCGCGAAATAGGTTTTCGCGAAATCAATCGGAACCTTATTTGAACGGCCGTGACCGCAATGTCTATCCGATACCGAATAACCATCGATCGTACGAGACCGTTGCGTCAGGATCAGGAAGTGGTAGTATGGGCGAGCCAACAGGCTACCAAACTGATCCCACTAGCAGTGAGAATAGTTCCATCGATCGCCGGTCACCCCCTAAACGCCAGGAGCCAATCAACGACTACGGCATCAGCTTTGGTCAGTCGCCATCATACCAAGCTCCAGGTCTTGGTCTCGGTCAGCGTCGTGCAGAAAACCCACCTCCCCCTCCGCGCAAAGACCAAGGATCAATATTAAGAAAACCTTCAAAAGCTACTGTTAGCAACGAAAAACTACAACGTCCAGAATTAGGCGAGAAGCGAAAAAGCTGGTTTATGCGACGATTCAGCAAGACTACTTAGTACATTAAGGCCCGAGCCAACGACGACACACTTTCAAGTTACAATTTGTTCGTAATGACGAAGATACCCTCATTCTATATCTTTTTTTTTGTCTGGCATGTCTGGGCGGATGAAGGTGGCGGCACTGGTTGTGGCTGCGGCGGGGCCACTTCGTAGAAGGCTGGGATGGAGTCCCGTGACAGTTATACAAGCGCAGTGGCACAAGAGCATACATGTATGGAGTTGTTCGTAGTTGTTCTGGGTTCTGGTCTGCCTGCATGCTAGGCAGTATACATATGTGGGCTAGGAATGACGAGGATTGATGAAACAGCATCCACTGCTCGATGGGCATCAATCAGTCTCGATGTGACGATGCGGGTTTAAATATTCGAAAAGGGGGATAGGCCCTACTCATACAAATACCCCGCCTCAAGTCTGCCTCAAGATGCGGAAGACAGATATGCACAGCCCTTTAGGGCTCATGCAAAGAGATGCGGGAAGCGACCCTATAACATCAAGGTTTAATAATGGTACATACAACGCCTCACTATTAGTGGGCGTCTTGTTCATATTGAAATTAAAGCGCTGATTCACCCGCGGCCCAACCTTACGCCCAGTGGGTAGCTAGCTCATGTCGGAGTTGTGAAGACACGAGGAAATAAATTCATTAGTGTGAATGATAACCATTCTGCTATCATTCTGGCTCAGACCTTACGTAGTGACGAGGTAGGCGCCATGCTAAGGCGACACAGTTGATTTACTCCGCTTTCCCTTGCCTTTGCTTCTGCTTCTTCTTCTTCTCGGCCTCGAGCTGGTCGGTTTGGTCCTCGTTCATAGCGACCACTACGTATCCTACTAGCACCACATTGGCGAGGATAGCGGCTAGACCGCCGGCGTATGTTGAGTTTCCTGAGAGACAGGTTAATCGCGTTCTTGAAAGAGATAGACTTAAAGTGATTGCATCACAAACCTCTGAAGATCGTGTTTACTGTCAAGAAGTATGAGCCAATTGGGATCACAATCATGGCAAATGTGAAGGCCAGGAGCTTGAGGATAACATCCCTAGAGAAGTAGCTATCGTTAGCTAGATCTCAAGACGTACAGGTTGTCATTTATCCCCTTTGATTTTCATCACCGCCTCGCCTCACTTGGCGATTTCGACCCCGCCGTCCCTGTCTTATGAGATTGACATGAAGAGCCCAACCCCCATGTTATGTTGATGGGTTAAATCTAGAAGGGANGGGGGGGGAGAGGAAAGCAATCCGCTCGACTCACATGGGCACGGCCGGTGCGGTGATGGACTGTCCGTCAGCTCCGGGAGTGGACTGGAGGTCTTCGTCATCCTTGTCGAGAATGGTCTTCTCGGAGTTGATAATACGTCGAGATGTCATTCTGCCGGTTTGTTGGTGGTAAGGAAACAAATTCTTAGCGCACAACCACCTAGTAATGTTGGATTGTGTTGGTTTAGTCAGTCGAGAATTATGTAGTGAGCTTCAAATCAACGAGGTTGTTGGCTTAAGTGGGGCCGGGCGGGAAGCCGACAGGTACCTCGTAGCTTTAGTCTGGTATTAGTGCAGCGTACCCGAATCAATCGCCATCCCAAATTTTGTCTTTGTTTTGTATAAAGCTGCATCTAAAAGCAAAGACAAATCGAAGAGAGCCGTGACTAAGCTAACCGCCGCATAAAAGAAGAATGTGTTAATCTCTTACCTGTTTACATACTTACTCGCGGTAGCCACCTAGCTACCTGAGTAACCTAGATCTTCTACCTACATTACCTACATACATGGAAGCAGATATATACACGTCACACGTGCTCACCTCTGTCCTCGCTGCTCAATCTAATGAGCTAACGGCTTCATAGACAGCCTTTTGGTATTTCTTTTAACCCGGATACATCCTAGGAACGTATTGGTCCTGACTAAAGAAATTATCTTCACCCCATCATATGTGGTTGCCAGCTAAACACTAGAAGGGGGGAGACCCAACTCTCAATTACAACAACACCCAAATATCCAAGGGATACCAACCCCTACCTAAAGTCCGCATGTTGGTAGGCGAGGTAGCTCCGTACTCTGCTCTGTATCTGGTGTAAGGAGGTGCAAGACAGCGGGCACACAGACCACTTCTTATCAATTAAAGTTGGCGAACCGGGACTCTCCCCGCAGTCAGCTGATAGCGCGATTGCCCCCGTGGCTAAGGTCCCTTGGCGCGTACCTCTCTAAAACCGCGTTTTAGTGTCCACCCCCGACTTTTGGTTCAAAATTTTAGTTGCGTCGCCAACTTCGTCCTCCCGCCCAGCGCCCGACTGTGTCCTGGTTTCCGAGGTTTGGAGTCATCTCCCTTAGTCATCCACATTCCAAAGACGTCCCCTCTTTATTCATAAATATATAGGGAAGCAAAGACTCCCTTAATACATGATCAGTGGTGTCGAGCATACATGTCACTTTGGGTTTGTCCTACGCAATCCTTAAAAGCTAATACCGACACGACTGATTCGAATCCACACCGATCATTTTCATGGCTGTGATATCTGCCCATAGGAGAAATTAAGTTTTTGGCTACGGATAAGGCGAGCCGGGAATGTCACGCTCATCACACTCACCATCGATTCCAGTAACGCCCAGGATGGAACGCAATGGTGAGAAGGCTAGACGGCGGGAGGCTAAAGAGCCAGACTACATCGATTTGGAAGATGATGATATGGACGAGCTCATGCTGAACATCCCGTGCTCTTCACCATTCTTTACACAGCCAACACAGGTTGCAAAACGAGGCACACAGCCCACTCAGATTGTTGGACGAACTACACAGCCCACGCAATTGGTCGGCCGAACCACACAGCCTACTCAGATACTCGATCGCACAACTCAGCCAACACAGATCACGGGAAGGACCACGCTGCGGCCACCGTCTTCCCCACTTGCTCCAAGTTCGCCGAACACGGCAATTGAAGTGCCAGCTTCATCACCTTTTCAGCCCAAATCTCAGCCTAAGGCATCACCCTTAATAGAGAAGAAGAAAGGTGTAGCAAGTCGTATTGGCTCGTTAATGGCACCTGCTGGGACATCCTTCAAGCCACCAGTAGGGCGAACGATAAATCCGGCTCGTCCCACCGCGAAATTTAAGGCTTACTTGAACATATCAGACGACGAACTAAGTGAGGACTACAAACACCACGATAGTTCAGGAGACGAAACACCGATGAGAGGAGATATTAAGCCTTCCTCGTTCATTAAAACCGATGTTCCCCCTCTTGAAATTACCGAAACTAGGCCGGCGTGGACGGCTGGTCGCGATATTGAGCTAAGAGATATTCACGATCTAAGGTTACGTCATCTAACTAAAGATGTGCATAAAATTGTGTCAAAGACGAGGCCTAATATAACAATTAAAGCTTGTCGAGATGCGCTGACGAGTGGTGTGGGATGGCAAGTCTCAAAGGCGGTCAATCTATTATTGGGCAATGCGAACAAGACGGCCAATACCTCATTGACCAACCCTCCCACTAAAACAAAACAATTAACTTTAACCAAGTCTTTCAGCGGCTCTTTTAACTCAACGAGTCCCACAAAATCATCCTTCTCACAACGGGATTGTTTGCCTACTTCTAATTCCACCTCCTCCTCCAATCCCACTCCATATTCTTCCGCCGCCTCTTCGTTCACCAAAAGCAACCAACCTCCTCCACGTAGACGCCTAATGCAAGGTCGGAAGAAGAAATCGCCCACACCCCCTCCTGTTTTCTCAGTTTCTTCATCAGCATCATCAGCACCGACTACGCCGGCGCGGTCGGAAGCTCAGTCACCTAAGAAAGAACCTTCATCGAAAATGGCTGCAGTTGCGTCTATCTCGCGAGTTGGGATTGAGCCTATTGCTCAACCTCGCCGACGACTTCAGCGCGGTCGCCGCAATCGCACTCCGCCACCCGCAGTCATTACACTTGATTCAGGATCCGAATCGGACTCGGACTATCCTCCCCCGAACCAGCTTATTTCACGCAAGCGAAAGGCCGAGGCGGAAGTCGAGCCTGAGCTGGAACCTATCGATGTTCCATCGGCATCTGATCACGAGGGGAGTTCTAATGAAAACTCTACCGTCCAGAAATTGCCCCACCATGACCAAGTCCTTAGCTATCTTAATTCTTGCACCGCCGAGTCGCTTGCTCAGATTACCGGCTTCTCTGCGGCGGATTCCAAGCTCATCATATCTTCTCGCCCTTTTGCTACGGTCTTCGACGCAGAAATTGTATCAAAGAAAGAGTCAAAGTCAAAGTCGAAAGCCAAACGGGTACAAATCGGCTCACTCTTTGTTGAGAAATTGACTTCCTGGTTCGCGGCATTCCATGCCGCTTCAGAGGTAATCAAGCTTTGCGAAGATCGGGGCAAAAGACTACAGAAGGCTATGGCAAACTGGCCTATGGACAAGAACGGCAAACCCCAAAAAGGAACCGCTCTGCCAGTATCAGAGAAGCCTCAACTCATGGCCGAAGATATTACACTTAAATCGTACCAACTTCTTGGCTTAAACTGGATGAATTTACTTCATTCCGAACGCTTTAGCGGTCTACTTGCGGACGATATGGGACTCGGGAAAACGTGTCAAGTTATATCCTTTATCGCGCATTTGGTTGGCACGTACGACGAGAGATCCGGCGACGCTAGGCCATGGCCCTGCCTAGTCGTAGTGCCTCCTAGTGTTTGCGAAAACTGGATGGCCGAGTTTGAACGATTTGCTCCAGAGCTCAGTGTTTGCCCATATCTTGGCAAGGACCGGCGTAATATGGATCCTGAGGAGGCGCGCAACAATCATGTGATCCTAACCAGCTACTCTCAAGTCGAAAAAGCGAAAGAGGATCTTCGATGGTTGCAAGACTTGGACCCCTATGCTGCAATCTTCGATGAGGGCCACAAGTTGAAGAACCGCAAGAACCTTATCTACAAGCAAATGATGCGAGTCCCAACCCAGTGGCGTCTAATCATGAGTGGCACCCCTGTTCAGAACAATCTTAAGGAACTCCTCACCATTCTCCATTTTGTAGAACCGGACCTCTTCGGCGACCAAATCTTCGATCAGCTCGATACTATATTTGAAGCTAAGGTACCGAATAAAGAAATCCACAATTTCGCAGCACTAGCCAAGGAGCGTGTGTCTAACGCGCGAGCAATCATGGCTCCATTCATACTCCAGCGCAGAAAGGAGGAGGTTCTCGACCTAGCTAAGAAGACAGAGCATAATGTAGTTGTCGATATGCATCCCAAGCAAAAGGCTATATATGAGGAAGTCAAGGGACGTTATCTCGTGCCAAAGAAACAACGGGGCTCGTCAACTATCAAGGATTCACATTCCTGGATGCAGCTTCGCAAAGCGGCAATCCATCATCAACTTTTCCGCGTTCACTTCACCGATGAGATCGTGAAGAAGATGGTTGATATCCTATGGAAGAAGTGTAGCGAGGAGGAGCTATACATTCAAAGCAAGGCCGATCGCCACAAGGCCCTCTTGCTTGAGAACTATATGGAAAAATCAGACTTCCAGCTACACTTGGAATGTAAGCACTTCGAAAAATACATCGGCCACTTCGACATTCCCCACCGATCCTGGGAAGAGGGCCCTAAAGTTCAGAAGCTACTTGAACTTGTCCGCGGCTACATGAAAAACGGAGATCGTGTCCTAGTTTTCAGCCGATTCGATCTTGTTATTGATATCCTTCGCGAGACCCTCGCTTTCGCCGATATCCCCTATTGTGAGCTGACAGGATCCACTGACATATCCGAGCGTTTTCCTGAAATTGAACGGTTCAACGACAACCCAAACATCCCCGTATTCCTCTTGACAACAGGTGCTGGAGGCACTGGGCTGAACCTAACGGCCGCGAATAAGATCATTATATTCGACCAATCTGATAACCCACAAGATGATGTGCAAGCCTCGAACCGAGCGCATCGTATCGGGCAGACGCGTGACGTGGAGGTAATTCGTCTTATCACCAGAGACTCGGTTGAAGGGCTCATATTTAATTCCTGCGTCAAGAAGCTTATGCTTGCCCGCATTGTTGAGGGTAATGTGCCTGTTGACGAAGATGCTGAGAGCGAGTCTGTTGAACAACAATGCCGCAGGCTCATGCTCCTCGAGGGCGAGGCTGCTATTCAAGCCTCACAGGTTGCCTAATTTTCCGGCCAGAGTTATTGGTGCTCTCTGTCATCTTCCGATCCCTGTATCAGTTACCCATGAGAGATACCCCTGTTTTATTCCCCATTATGTAATCTTGCTGGAGAGCAGACATTCAAATTTTGTCTGAACCAAAAATGCACCGCTTATGTCAAAGCGTGGCACGGCATGGCAAGGCATGGTGTTTTCACGGCTATAGATTCCGCATAAAGGGTTGACCTGGACGCGCGCATGCATACGTCTGAGTGTGCAGACATAGACACTTGCACACATGAAAGACACGACAATGCACGATTCCTTTGAACTGGTTTCCGACTACCTATCTAGAAAGCAGCAAGGTGGCGGGTATACCCTCTCTTTGCATCACCACGTTTGTTTACAGGCTGCCATAGACGCCGGTTAGAATTTGCATCGGAAAGCGATTTGTACGAGGAAAGGCCTCAGGTATAGGGGTGGGGAGAGAATATTGGAGGGTGGCATAGATTTGCCCTTGTTCTTTCCTCCCTTGTGGTTTGTTGGCAAATACATGAAGAGGGAGTCTTGAAGATTTGCCTATATAAATAGAAAGCGATGGTTGTTGATACATCGTATACATTTGGTTGGAGACCTAGTAATGGTTGGTCTTGATGGATGTACCAATCTGTCTACTGGTAGGCCCAGATTGGTCCAGTCTTGGACCACTATGGTATAGAGCTGTTGTAATACAATTACTGAGATCAAAGCTTCATTCTTCCTTGTTATGATTATAATTAATGCTTAAGTACAGCCTCTCATCATGCCACTACTCGACAGCAAATTAGTCATGTCATTTTAGCAAGCAAATGTCTTCACGCATGCCCAATATCCCGTCTGCAGCGCAGTTTACGTCCCTAAATCACCACGAGATCCGATCAAAGATATCCTCACGCCCCTGGTTCTCTTTCTGGTATTTAGAGTCTCCAGCATAGTTCCTCCCAGCCTTGTCGGCCCGACCTTCATCCTGCATGTTGGCATCATCCTTGTCAGGAGCAGGGGTCTTCACCATCACAGGCTCAAGAAGAGAAGCAAACGAGCCAGTGGCGGCCTTGAGTTGTCCCTGACGTCCTGTATATGCCGCTTCGAGGACTATCATCAGCTGCTGGAGCTCGTCGCGTGCGTCTAGGACTAGTTCCTCGATGGACTTCTCGATCGCGGCTCGCTGCTCGAGGGCTTCGGCGTAGCGGGTTAAGAGTTCCTTGACTTCGGATGTTCTAGGGGTGTAGATTAGTGACTAACTATGTGTGCTAGGTATCGCAGGCTTGTTATGTAGTGTGAAGTTGTGCTATGACAGGTTCACTCACCTTTTCTTGGTTTTAGAAGTATAATGCGCCTCAACCTCATTCTTCTTTCCGGCAATGTAGGCATCAAAGCCTGCGCTGATTTTCTTGCGGCCTGCCTCTCGCTTGGCTTTGAGCATTTCCTATGTATTGGAGAGAGGATTTGGTAAGCCGTAGCCGTTATTTGGTTGGGGGACATATGCAATAGTCAGAGGGGAAATAGGGGCGAAAGCATACAATGTTCCGCATTACTTCTGGGAGCGCAGTTGTTGCGGTAGGAGGCTGGCGCACCACCACATCCGAGTCCGAGTCAGAGGATATCTCCAGAGATACTGGTTTTCGTTTGGGCGCCATATTGGTTCCGAATTGATAGGTGTTGAATTATAGGCGACACGTATTCAAATTTATATAAATTATATCTCGCCTTGTCTCTTTAATTCACAACTCAGCATCAGCTAAGTAACAGCATATGGAGAGGAGGGAGGATGCAACAGGGAGATCATGTCACAGTCCTAGTACTTTTTATTTGTCTCTGTCTTTTAACTTTGCTCTATGGGAAGGAGTAAATTATTGACGTTGAGGTAGGTGCCTTCATCTAGGAAGAAGTCGACTGATTATGCAGGCAACTGTTGCAACTTCCTACATGAATTACGGAGTCTTCTAGGAAGCTTCTACCTGCATACACACATGCACACACAAATACGTACACGGCGTACATAAATACCTCTTTGATTCATCCAACTTTTAATGATTCTAGGGAGCATCAATGTGAGTCTCAATGTTCTGTGTTGAGGCAACAAACAGTAATGTTGCTACTATTGTCCTCCATTATATAATATAGCACTGTGGGTATTGTTTGCCAGCTGCTTAAAACTTTGCCATCTGGTTTCTTATCGCTATTGTAAACTGCTAGCAGCCAATGCTTATCGCTCAAAAATTTGGGAAGCTCAGGACCCCACTGAGGAATCCATTTATACTTCCAGTACACCGGTATCGTTGTCTCGTGCTCTACATTCGGTTCGGACGTGTTTTGTAGTAAATCAACGGGCAACGATGGGTCTTGCAGGACCGCGGAAGTAAGTCATACCGAATAAAGCNTTTTTGTAATCGCTACGGGCGTACTAATTCATTCTATCCAGTCGCCGCAAATTAGATCATGATCCAAACAACACGAAATGGACTCGCGACGAGACGACGTTTGGCCAGAAGATCCTTCGCGCTCAAGGATGGGCGCCAGGCAAGTTTCTTGGTGCCCAAGACACTCCGCACGCACAGTTGCATAGCGCCGCCAGTCTCGCGCCCATAAAGATCAACCTCAAAGACGACACCCTCGGCCTCGGCGCCAAAATCCGCCAGAAACAGAGCGACGAGTGCACCGGCCTAGACGCCTTCAAAGACCTCCTCGGACGGCTTAACGGGAAATCTGAAGAGACCCTCGATAAGGAGAGGCAGGTTCGCTCCGAGATCAAGACCAATCTGTTTGTCGAGAGGAAGTATGGTCCCATGCGGTTCGTTAGCGGCGGGCTGCTGGTCGGAGATCAGATCAAGATGGCCGAACTGGTCGATAATAAGTCAGCATCTACACCCATCAAGGACGAACCAACATCAGAATCCTCCGATGCCGAACCTATAAAGAAGGCGAAGAAGGAAAAGAAGGAAAAGAAATCCAAGAAACGAAAAGCCATTGACTCCGAAGAGACCGATACTTCGGACAGAAAACGTGAAAATAAACGGAAAAAGCGTTCAAAGGCTGACGAAGAGCTGGAAATTGATGATATAGAAGTAGAAAAGTCGACGAAGAAGAAGAAGGACAAGAAAGAGAAAAAGTCAAAACATTCTGAGAAGGCACTAGAAGATGAGATGGATGCAGAGCCAGTCGAATCGGAGGCAAAACCAAAGAAGAACAAGAAATCGAAGGATGCTCCGCAGCAAGAATCCCTATCTAGCTCTATAGAAACTCCAAAGGGAACGACATCAGAGAAAGCCAAAAAGAAGGATAAGAAGCGGGAGAAAAGGCGGAAAGAGGCAGATAGTACAGAAGCTGGCATAATCATAGCGACGACGGTATCTTCAACCACGACCTCAACCGCGACGCCTCAGGACAGCGGTTCTTCCACGCCTATTAGTACTGGCACCTCAATTCCACTGGCACTTTCGGCTCGCCATCGTTCAAGAGCCCGCCATATTGCTGCTAAGAAGATGGCATTTAGCGATACGACAGCGTTAAATCAGGTATGCGACGCTCTTAAATTCATCTACAAGTTAACACTAACACCTTTCAGATATTCATGATTAAACCAGTTTAATTGGTTATATTGAGCTTTTGAAGATGTGTCTGCACAGCATGAGCGAGCATATAGATCAAGATCCTTCATAGATTACTGTTCTCGATACCCAATGTACAAATTAGACGAACCCTGTTGATTACGTTAGAATGCCTACCCAAGTGGCGAACATCGGGACTCATCCGATCCTGATGCGATTATATTTGACAGAACGTTGTAGCCTTCCTGCGGGTTACCGACACATGGTGCGGCGAGCTTGCCCTACTACAGAAGCGTGGAATTAGTTGATGGGTGCGCTTAGCAGCGATCGACAATCCGATGTTCTGATCCCCCATGATGATCACGGAACTTGGGGCTGAACTTACCATGTGAATTATTCCGGCTTGTCGCCAATGACACGCCAATGATCGGGGTTTTAATCCAGGACCGACACGTTATTACAGGAGCCAGCACGACTCGGCCGAGACTGCAGTCACACCTTGCATCGAGGGAAGTATTTGGCATGCTTACGCTGCCGAAGTAGCTCAGTATCAAAGGCTTACGCAATTCCCGGCTTCCCGCAGGTTGTTAGAACAACTAGGAATCGCTGAAGAAGATGTTTCCGTGTGAACGGCTGAGAGTTCTTAATATGATAGGACGCCAAAAACATAGCATAACGCAGACCAAGCATTATGACTCAACCCACCACTTCAGTTGTGGTCTCTATGCTTTGTTGGCGGTAGTAATCAGGCAGCTCCGGCAAGGTTCTTGTTCATGCGTGATGTCGCGCAAAAGGCTGAAGTGCATGTTCAGACCGAGATTCATGTGTGGCTTCATAGCTCTCTCCGACTGCCGGTGGCGTCAGCGTAGATCATCTATTCGCTCGACTTGACGTGTCTATCGACAACGGCTGCCAGCGTCCGCTTACTCGCAGCTCAATTGGGAACACGTTGCCCAACGAGCGACGCCTTGCCTAGCCAACCCCGATCAGGCGATTTGGTGTTTGGTTGCTATGGAAGCCTTTGGATGGACAATCGACCAACGAGGGGCAAGAATTGGGAACTTATGCGGCTATGATCAGCAATATAGGGTCTGTGTACTGGATATTCCTGTCAACCCTCCATACTTAGGGTCCTGTTGGGGGCAGCATAGGACAGGGGGCATCCCAGTCATTTGGTGTGCCATTTGCCAAAGCCTGATACAGTCGGCTGCCCACCATTACGGTACACAACGTCATCGGGTGCATGCTTGGTCAACCTTCAAGCTCGTTTCTGCTCGTTTTCTGCCTCGGCGCCCATCGGACTAGAGGCCAAGCTAGCAGCCTAATCTCATGAAGCCTGCGATGAGTGGTGTCGGTGCTGCGGATATGCAATTGCAGTTGATGAGATGGTTGTTGGCAATGTTTATTTATTGTCTGGGAACTTCCCACCTCCGGCGATGAAGCCTTCCAGCTTTTCTTCAGACCTTTTTAGAAATTTCAAGCCGCAAACAGGGCAAGACCCAAACAACAAGCCTTAATCATATATCATTTTCCCTAGCACGATCGACTCGTCGCTTGTGAACCCATTTTCTTCCGCATCAAATCTTGGCGAGGACCCTGCATTTTTGTTGGTCGGACATCGCGCTTTATACGTTCGAGCCCAATCCAAGCAAGCCTCTTATTCACCCCCGCCATTCTGCCTAGGCCCCGCGCCGCGCCCCGTGACGTAGTGTACGAGTCTAGAACGCCAAGCATTTCCCTGCGCCTTGGTCACGCATCTATTAATATATAATATCTATCACCATCCCTCAAGATGTCTTGTTATGTTTCAACAGGTTAGCTTCTTCTTCCGCTTCTCAGGCCTCTCTTCATCAAACTTTAATTGCTATTCGATACCACTACAACCACACCTACAACATTATCAACACCCTTCATCCAATACAAGAGACATGTCTAAGATTTATTCAGTGCCTCGCGAAAAGCGCTATGGGAGCAAATACAAGAAAGTCCTGTATTTAGAGCCGCCCTTTGATGGCGCTGTCACCGTCAAAAGACGTGTCACCACTATTGTTCCCC
>JAPUUL010000080.1:0-30569 GCA_029590625.1 Lasiodiplodia mahajangana
AGGTTTAGGGACTTTTCGATATAGTCCATCATCAACCATTGCTTGTGCGCCGCCAGTCTCCTCCTCGTCGGGCTGGAAAATAATAACAACTTTGCCCCTCCACTGACTCGCTGCTGCTCTTAGGAGAGCGGATGCCCCTAAGAGCGTGGCCATGTTCATATCGTGACCACACGCGTGCATGATGGGGCGCTTGTTTCCGTAGCGATCGGTCATTGTCTTCGTGCTCTTGTAAGGGAGATCTGTCTCCTCGAGAATGGGTAGAGCGTCGAGCTCCGCTCGCATTAGAATGGTTTTGCCCTCGCCATTGTCGAACACGGCGGCCACGCCATAGCCTCCGATGCCGGTGTAAACTTCAAAGTTGAGTCTTTTTAGATGTTGGGCGACAAGTGCAGCGGTATTCGATTCCATGCCCGAGATCTCGGGGTTTTGATGAACCTGACGGTAGAACTCTTCGTAGATAGCTAGGTCGGGTTGATGCCCGTTCACTATCGCCCGTAGTAAACTAGCATCAGGTGGCGGGGCTAACTGTTCCATAGTGATATGCTTTTCTAAGTTGTCTCTAAACACTAGTGTGGTGTCAATTCGCTAACTATTTCGTTTATCAGAACAGGTTAGCATCTTACAATTCGCTGTATCGATCGGAAAAAGAACAACTAGTACCACGAATATTTCCAGAAGCCGAGAACTATAATAAATAGTCGATAACATTTGCATAGATTTTTTTAGCGAGTTGGTGACTAGATCATGTTGAGAGGAGACAAGAGAAGCGTGGTGTCCTATCGAATGTGGAGTCGTAGAGCCTTGTCAAACAGGTACATTGCACTTCCGTGACCTGTCATTACTGGGTAGATAGGATACGGTGGCACCGATGCTATTGGCATCCCTTGCGTGTTACCTAGGTAAACATCACTTCTACTACGAACTGTTCATCCTAAAGCTGCCCCTTTCCAATGACGGGAGTCTATGAGCCGCTCGTAGAAGGCCAAATGACAACTCTCAATGTTTTAGTCATAGGTATGCGTCTTGAACACCCTGCGACCCCATCTCACTTCAATGGAGCTGATTCGATGATTTATCTTAGGTGCAAATCGGGGCATTGGCCTCGAGATCCTGAAGTCTTTCAAGAGCCGGCTTTGGAATGTGACTGGCACCATACGGCCGCAGACAACGAATGATCCAAGCTTTGAGCATGTAAGTGGTACCTTGACCATCACTCCGACTTGCTATTCCCCTTTTCTCCGGATTAACCCTACTGTAGCTGCGGAGTACAGGAGCCAAAATCCTCGAGCTTGACTACCTTGACGAGGCTAGTATCAAGAAGGCCGCCGTCGACTATGGAGACGAATCCTTGGATATTCTCGTAAACGTGGGAGGTAAGTGCTATATTATCCGATTTGACATGATAACAGAAGGGGTTTTGATTACTCAAAGGCCTTCCGCCATCCCCAAAGCCTTGGCAAGAACAAACCAATGAAATGATGGTTGAGAAGTTCCGCGTAATGGCAGTAGTACGCATACTCTCTTGAATACGTCTGTTGGCAGGTTTTTTTTAAAAATGGCTAAATCTATCTAGGGTCCTTTCCTCGCCATTAAGCACTTCCTCCCAAAACTGGAGAAGGCTAAAAACCCTCGGGTTGTGAACATATCCTCCGCTTTTGGATCGCTAAGTAGTGAATATCGCCTCCACCAGATAGATTGAAGTGGCTAAGCTAATATCATTGAAGCTAATACTTTTGGAACCTGCATGGCATATAGAGCTGCAAAGTCTGCTTTAAACCAGAACTCGGTCACCCTAGCTAGAGAATGGGAAAAGGAAGGCCGAGACGTGACGATTGTGTGCATCGAGCCTGGCTTCCTACCTACTCGGCTGACTGGTTTCAATGCCGAGGATGATATGAAGACATGCATCAGTGGCGTCACGAAAGTGATCGATAGCATTACGCGGGACCAGAACGGGGCATTTTTCAAGTGGGATGGCAGTACAATTCCCTTCTAGATGAAGTAGACTGGAAAGAAACCTGAAATCCGGGGAACCTAAAAGCCATGTAATGTAGGCTATTCTAGCCACAGCTAAATAAAACGCAGACAAGAAAACAAAGGATGTCATCTCCTCACTAAATGAGACAGTCGCGGTAACGCTGGTCTCTCCAATGGTCCGAAGGCCGTACGAACCCTATTCGAGCGGCTGTACGATAATATCGATAGTAAAAAAGCCCGATACGAGTCGCATCAAGGCTCGTCTATTATAGCGTTAGCTTTTAGTGTAGTAGTTTGAAGAGACTGTAAGACTTAATATGCGATCTACAGGCTCCCTACCTGACAATATCTTAGCCGAGTACCACGGTTTCAATACAGCGCTAACAATTTCCGCATCCGCGTCCGCATCTCTGCGGAACGAACACAGGGTCTTGGGGCGGTGCTCGAGCCGTGATGGCCGCGCCATCAACAATAGAACGGGTCTGTATTAAGGTTGTGCTTAGGGATAGTAAGATGTTAGATTAACTTTACATTAGAGACATAGGCCCCAAGAAGGAGAATTTGGAGACACTCGGTTCCGTTGGCCCAGTTGCCCTCCGTAGTTGGACACGTTCATCGTGGTAACCGTTCTTCGGGACATAACAGGTAGGCTGTCGGCGTTACACGTGTGCCAAGGAGTCACCTACACCGGGAAACTTCCGACAGCCTAATTACCATTATGTCATCTCACGGCAATAAATGTATGCGCGAAGTTGACATAGTGGGACTCAAGGAAATCGTAAGTAACCGAGTAGTAACAGCATTCAAGACTCTCCAAATCTAGACTTAGCTCAAAGCGACGGAAAGGTACGCATGAAGTGGCGCCCCCAGTAGCCAACCACGAAGACCAAAGAAAGATGAGGGAGATTTCTAGCGTTGCCTGACCGTTATTGACGAGAAACTGCATGAGTTTTCCGTGCTTATAATACAGGCCCTCCATGGTGCATTCAAAAATATCATATCTGGCGTTCGGGGATTGATCGAAAAACGAACGTCGCTCAAATCGGAGCTACCTCGTAGACCATCATGGCTTTGTTGGTTTAAATACATTCGTCTGAGTCTCTAGATTCCAGTCACTAGCATTTAACCATCAACTTACTAAGTTCCGTTATAAATAGAGTTGGAAAACCTAGTACGCTGGAGAAAGTCGTGAGCTTTGGTATATCTATTCAAGTAGCTCTACATCATATCTCCGTTACCCTAGGCCCCCATTTAGATCATCGAGAGGGCATTAGGGTGTCTATCACTAACTTGGACTTTGCAGCGATACGCGGAGAGTCTATGATCTATGGAGAGGCATACCACCACTTAACTGAGATTTAGAAAACCGATCAAGATTGCGCGTATTGAATAACAGAACATCCGTAATAGGCAATACGCAAGGTGCTCCTAGTAATAGTCGCTCCGTACTTAGAATGTCCTATATAATAGTGATCTTACGCACATCATTCTCCCGGATATTAAGGATTGAGAAAGCTTCAGTCCCTGATATTCCGCTGACATAACAAGAGCCAACATTGAATGTTCCCTGTACTGTCTTTCGGAGCAATACCGGGAGAGACGATCCATGTACCAAATACACTAGGTCGCCTTGCTTCATTCCTGGAGGTCCTAGGCCTAGTAAACCGTCGTTCGTATGAAAAAGGCTTTTCTCCATCGCAATGAAAAGAAGCCGCAACGCAACCTCATTAGCTATCGTTGTATGTGTAGACTTGTTCATATCATCCCGTGTCTTGTCGCTATCATCATCATCACTGCCATCATCATTGTCGTCAGTTGATGCATTTAATGCAGAATCCCGCGCCTCCTCTACCGGTGCAAAACCTAGAAGCTTGAGATCCTTCTGGCTGAGGTCGTGCACACTACCCAACTTCTTCGGAGTATGCCTTTTGATGGCGGCTATTAGGTCCTCAAACGAAAGATCCGACACAACTTCCGGTTCGGAGCCATCTATGACGCACTCTATCACAGTGTGGATAAACGCCCGGAGGCGTGATCCTCCAGTGGGATATGGCTCGTTCCATAGTTGTTCCCTATTGGATATAAGATATTTTAAAATAGGGGCAAGAATCCCATGACCGTTCTCTATCACAGGAGCCTCTCTAGGCTCATTTTCCGCGATTAGTTGGCCCCCGGGAAAATCGTAATCAGAGGCTGTCTTGGAGGGGCGCGTTATAATCTCAGATACTTCCGTGACTTGAACACCGTAACAAGTAATACCAGTTGCCCTCGATACGGCCGGCCGAAAACATGCTGGGGTTCTTGAGATAGCGGAGGGTTTCTCCCAGATGATATCCCATGCCTGTATCTGCTGCCCAATAATGTCCAATTGCGGCATCCACGAGGGGAACTCGCCATCTGTTAATGTCCTAGGATAAAGTCCGATTCCCGAGTGTCTAAGTAGGAAGTCCGGTGGAACATCCCATAGCGGATCTGTGGCCCAGTCCATGTAGACATCTACTACCGACTTATTATAATCTGGTGGGTTGGTCATGGGGAAGACGCCTAGAAGAGCGAACACCTTGTCGCGAGGATCTTTGCAGTGCCATCTTCTAACAATGTCAATAAAGAGATAAGTCTTGTCCACTGGCTCTTCACACGACTTTCCTGCTAATAAGAGGTTGAAGAGAACGCCGAACCTCGGAAGTTTAAGGCGAAGAATGTCCCAGACACCTTGGTCATTAGTAGGATATCGTGGCTTTTCCCGAGGGAAGTTTGGAATGGAGGCTCCCCAACGCATATACTGGCGCAAATATGACATTGGGAGATACTCGTCACCACAGATGAAAGTCGGGTCTTTAGAGGCCAGTAATTCCTGGAAGATCCAGAGACGTTTGAAGTTCTCTGATTTCTGGAAGTTCAAGATTGCGTTCCAGTATGGGTTGGATGTTATAGACCCAGCAACGCGCCAGTTGAAAAGCTCGGGATGGTGTCGCATCAAATTCATCTCCGATTCTCTACCAGGATGTAAGCAAGGCGTGATACGTCGAATTGTTTTGAGTGCAAAGTCAATCTTCTTGTCGTCCGGCTGACCAAGCCAAGAGAAAACACGATGCGCCCTCTTATAGATGTCGCCCATCAACTGAATCTGGTGGCTCTTCTCAGATAAATCATCTTGGTTGATACAGAGCGCATCGATCCATATCGGAAGGCCTCCACCCCCGACCTTTGCGTGATCATAGGCGCAAATTATTCTTTCTATCATGGATTGCGGGTATGCGTTACTGTCGGCCTCGCGTTCACTTTTCCCCGAACAACTATTAGTGTCTTCCTCGCTGCTCCTAAAGTTATCGTCGCCGCTGGTATCTTCATCATCGCCGTATCCTCCATCGTCATCCTCTGTGTCGTATTGATCATCATTTACTCCACTGTCGTGTACTATCCTGTTACTGTTATCGGTACTGTCTGTGTCGCGCAGATGTGGAGTAGTATATATATCCTTCCCCCGCCGATGGGTTAACGGCGCCTTTTTGTCGCCACAGTGAGCGTCTCGGTCATCCGAATCATCGTCGTCGCCATGTTGAACAGAGAATGAATTATGAGCCCTGGGTCCATCAATGGACTGACTCGTAGTTTTCACCCGTTTAGCTTCGTGTTCATGTTCAGAATCACTCTCATGGTGCAAATCCCAGTCTCTTTTCGAAGAGAGAGCATGTTTGAGTGACGAGAGGTCACGTTCGTTCTGTATAAAGTCCTCTAGTAAGTTAAAGCGCCTTATCAAATTAAAGCCATTCGCCGTAAAGTTACTCCGGAAATTTCGTAGGGCTGATTCTAGATTTTTCGTAATCCCTCGCCTGTACCCGTTTAATAGGATTTCCTGCGTCGTGTCCGGGTTCCCCCAAACATAGGATAGGGCAGCGAACTCGATGTCATCCTCTAAGCTGACAGTGTGGAAAACACATTCAATTACGCCACTATCAGTCTCGTCGACAATTTGGAGTAGGCGAATTTCGCGGCGAGCGGGATTTAGAGAGGTATACATTAATTTCGATGTGCCGTGATTTTCGCTAATTTAGAAAGAGGAAGCTAATTGAATGTGTCTACTAACAAGGCAGACGTAGTATAATAGAGATGACAGTACAGCGCGGGACGTATATAAGGGGCCGTATTGCTAAGCCACAAGATCAATAACGCTAATATTTGACTTACACATCACTGCCTCGGGGAGCTTGGAGCATAGGCGAGATAGGCCGCAATTCTTGGCATCTAGTCCCCATTCTTACGTAGACTTTCCCTGTTATTCGCTTCCGATACTTATATACCTAGGTAATTAAAGAAGAAGGGGAAAATCAAACTAGACCTAAGATATAATTAGGGAAAAAAACCTGTAGTTTCTCATCGGGCGTCTGTAAATTACACTAAAAACATCGCAACAATCGTCGTCGGAATCGCCCTCAAGTGGCTATGCGCGCTATCCTTCGCCTGTGACCCAAAGCACAGCCCCTAAGCGCCGCAAATAGCCAAGGCAACTGGTGTGGCGCAGAGGAACCACGCTTTATTCACCCACGCCGCCGTTGGGCGTTTCACGATGTCGCATAATACGTTAAGCTCATCGTCCGTAAAATAATCAAAAGTTTAAAGAGGCCATGGAGAACTTTTCGGCTCACGACTTCAATGGGAATTGTCCATTCAAAGCTGAAGGCATCCTAAAGTGATTTGGATCCATAATGTCGCGGCTTCATGAAAACAGAGCCGGGACCTTCTCTTGGCCTCGCACCCAGAAACGAGCAAAATTGCTTCAGGTCTGACCAGAACCGTATCGGCCCAGTAGGGTATTATCTCACTTGTTTACTAAGTGAGCATCATAGAAAATACACATACGCTAATTATGAGATGATTAGGTTCATAAAGTTTTTCGGTAGGCTCAGCCCTCTAGCACCATGACAGTGACGTTCTTTCGGCCGGCTCCTTTTCATCGATTACTTCGTTTTTAATTTTATTACCTATAGCCCGATTCGCGGCTTCAAGCTTGGAAGTTGTTCGGGTTTTGTGCGTCTGGCCCCAACATTTGTTTTATTTAAAACAAATGCACACACGCGTGTTAACTAGATATGTGAGGCTTGGGGCTTTCACTAATATGTTCAACGAATAATATAGTAATTGTTGAGATTATAAAGGCTGGTAAAAGCTAGTAGCTGGGTACTTTAACTTATATATATCTATATATGATCTTCGGGTTTGATCCAAACTGGCCCTGCGGTGTGCCCCTAGCGGGAGCGATCTAAGCAGATCGTTTCGCTATGTCTGTACCCGCATCACGTCCTTCCCTGAACATTCTTGCCCTTACTCCTTGGAGCCACATTGGCGCCCGTTGGCTCGCTCGGGCTCGGACTGTCTTCACCGTCAATGCGCATGTTGGAAAAGATTGCGCTTATCTCCCGAAGAGCTTCCGTCTGCTGTGTCACTGGGTTTCCGTTGCTCGCGTCGGCAAAAGTTCGTATGCTCCGGAGAATCGGAAACAAGCCCTCGTCGTTAGGGAGCCACCATTGGTTACATGACGGATCGTGAAATAACTCGGCCATTCGGGTACGCATCGTTAGAGGGAATATGTACCTACTATGCCATTAGCGCAACTATCACAGTGGGCTCAAGCCCGGCTTTTGGAGATAGAAAACAAAGCAGAGTATTCCGGATTAATGGACGCTTCCCCGAGTAGAGAAATGGCACCCATGCAAATCAATCCCTTGGGAGGCCATGAGGAACTCGCCTCCCTAGACCAGCGAGGACAACTTACCCTGCTGCTTCCAATGATGCGTACCTCCGCCGCATCCACATATGGTACCTTGGCTCGCGGGGTATGAAAAGACATGCGAGGGCAAGACAGGCCTGAACAGTCATCGTTGCGCCCGTCGGGGTCTCCGGCCAGAGCCTCACTGTTTCGAATATTTCGCAGGCCGAGAGGGCAAGCTTTCTGAGTTCCCTGGAGGGCTCCTGCTCTAGCGCATATCCTTCCTGGCGACTCTTATGCATTATGATGATCGAATGCCATTCTAATAGGAGAATCGTTGTCGAAAATAGGGGGAATCTGTAGAGAGAACCTGAGCTGTAGGGATTCACAATATCGTCCTCAGCTAGGGGCTGTGCGTAGTGGAAATCGGTCACAAGGTAATTCGAATCGGTGATCGTAGGATCGAGACCCGTCTTCCAGTCCGATAATCGCGCTGAAATATCGTCGTACTCTTCGATAAAAACCTCGTCCGAGATCTCCCCTCGTGCGCTCTTCGCATACAGGAGAGACATGTCCATCGATATTAGGCGTAGATTTGTGGCCTGAACCTCAATCCTCCAGGATATATCATCTGGGTTGTCTTCTACCTGTTTTTCGCTTCCCTTTACGGCACATTCGAACCATTCTCTCGGCAATGCCGTTTCAAAGCCGCCCATCATGGCAACGAAAACATCGAATCTGATATACCAAGTCAATAACGCGCTAATAGATGGCTGCATGATAGTTTCGGGCGTATAAAGTTGTGTGAGAATCTGCAACGCGGCCTTCTGATGCCCGGAAAGGTTCACCCAATCACCAAGATATTCCTTAATTCAGGTTAGAAATGACTAGGGTCTACTTGCGACGTCGGCTCTTACCTCTATTGTGGCAAGCTGCAGTACTGTTAACAACGTTGATAGGTTTTGGTTATCTCCCCGCTTGATGCTGCTCAGAAGCATTGTGACGCTCTTATTATAATACTTAAGAAAGTCGTCAATCTTCCCGTATGGGTGTCGAAGCGTAGCATGGTATGCTGAAAATCCGACTACAGCATACAGCAGGGCATCGTTCCCTTGCACGGCGAGCGAAGGCAGGGTGGACTTGAAGAAGTCGTTTGGGTCGTTAGGGGTACCGTAGCTGAAATGCGTGATGTTTTCACAAAAATAGCCGAGATAATATTGCACGTCTTTCTGGAGATGAGCCCACTCTGGGTTGTTTGTGCTGGATTGCGGTACCGGGTCGGGGGTCTGGATGGTAGTGGTGAAGCTAACGGAAGTCCTTGTAGAGATGGATGGAGACGAGCTCTTGGCGCCGTCTATCGATGGCGTCTCGGAGTTTTGCCGATTCCCCATCCTTCGTAGATTGAGGCTTGAGACTGTGTGTTCGCGACGCAACCCTCTTGCCGACTGCGGGTATTGAGGGGAGTGCTCGATCGGCTCCTCTTCGTCGCGAATAGACTCGAGCTTTGATTCTCTTTCCATGTCGTCCCCGTCGTCTATTAAAGATTCCGGACTCGCCTCCTGGCTGGCCGATGCTGTTTCTTTCGACGTACTGTTACTGCTAAGCCCCTTGGCTGCGGGTGGCGCCGGATACACGCAATCCCTCTTCCCTTTGCGGCACCCTAACAGAGTTAGCGACGTGTATATGGATTCGAGTACAAGGTGTTTCTCACGGTCACAGATGGGGTGTTTTTCATCACACTACATCCAAGTCAGTACGGTATCCTTGTCGGGTTGGTTCGGGTTTCCTGACCTTGACTCGCCTGCCTCTGCAGGTATAGCATCCCGATCGTGTTCTACGATGTTTTACGTGATCTATGCCTGGGGCTGACTTCTTCTTGCTTCGGCTACTCTGGGGTTTCTGTTCTGGAAACACGGCTGGGTCTGGAAAACCAGTATAGTACCCAATACCTGGATACTGGTTCATTAGGGGCCCGGTATGGTTGCCCATCTGCGAAGGTGGGTGCGGTTGATAGTGCGTATCCTCGACGTCTTGAAGACTTGTATTTGGCGAGATCCCCATCTCCACCATGGAGGAGGACGGTAACCGGTAGAACCCACTCATCGGAAGCTATGATTAGTTCTGTACTTGACACAACGAGTGTGAGCCCTCAGCTATGCCGATTTGGCGTGGACAACCTTTTGGTATTTGTTATACTGCTTTCTCCGGGGTGCTGTTAATTTATCCGCCGTACCAATGATGGGAGGTTTAACGAGAGCTGCGCGAGGCGCACAAAATAGTGAAATATCCCCGAGACGACGGAGGAACGATAGATCTAAAGGATGTTAATAGAAAATATAGACGCCTGTCGTGATAGAGTCGACCGGCATTGAATAGACGGGAAGAGTCGACCCGTCCCAGGAGACTATCAGTGGTTCAACGAAGGGTTAACTGCCCATTCGAAAATTGGTTTGGGCCAATGGATGGATTCGATATGGGCAAGGTTGACCACCCCAGATTAATTGGAGTGTTGGACCTAGCCTTTGGCGGCGGCTCGAGTCACCCTGGCGCTTCTCGAATGGACTAAATCCTCAAATGGGAGATCGGACTAGGTACGGACCCGCGAACGACAGGGAGGAGAAATGAAGTATGTATAGGTAGAGCTTGCTATAGGTAGCTGAGCACACTGCTGTCGCTACCTAGTGTAAGTACTTCCCCGAGTTGACAAGCTCTTGAGACCCCAAGTACTAAGTATCTGGTCCAAGTGAAGACATAGTGGGACTCTCGCTGTCTATCTTGTATCGGCCCCCCTCCCTGCTGTTACACGCCCTCTTATTAGGAGAAGCCTGTCAAAGATCTGCTGACGGGATCGTTACTGTAGGTGTAGCGGGGCTCGGCGGGTTAGTTCCTACACTCTGTCTTGGTATACTTATGGTAGATAGAGGCGGGACTCTTGAATTCTATATTTATACACTAGGGGACCCAGAAGAGTCGAGAGCGTGCAATTCCAGAACATGCCTAAGAATCTCAAGAGGCAATGAATCTTCTGGGCATCTATGTGTGAATGATAGTCGCACGGTTGACAACCCAAAGAAGGGGCTGGATCGTGTGATGGCCGATCTTGCGATATTCAAAGTATAGTAGAGTAGGTAGCCCTATAGAGCATAAAGCCTGAGCTTTCTTTAGAAAAGCAGTTCTGTGGGATCTACCGGCGGGCCGAAGCTTATGTCCTGGTTGGCTATAAGGAAGCTGGTAACGCTGTGCATACAAGACCCAGAATTGCTCGATGACCAAAGACTGGTTAGGACCGGGTGGGGGAGCAAGATGCCAAGCGCAGTGGTTTCCCCCTCGATCCAAGATCGCTTTGGGTTGATGAGCCGGATCTGCCGCGTAGCAGGACTCAGCCAGATAGCGTAGTTTGGACGTGAAGCTTCAACGTCGCTCTTACTAGCATACGGAAGGCTTCCGCGATAATGCGGCCTCGAAGTTGTTCATTCAGAGATGACCTAGGCATTTCCTGGGACTCTACTCTCGGGTCCTGCGAGACTGGAGTCCAAGTTAGCCCATGCAGTTTAGATTGGTGGGCGAGTTGTGTCCTTGCAAGGGCCTGACCAGTGTTTTGGTAATCACTTCCCAGATAATACTTACGGCATGGTTCGCAACGGGGCCAAGAGTAATAAGACAGGGATGGTAAGGAGTGGTGCAGCAATTATCGACAGGCTAGTCTAGGACATCTACACCTGTCATCCAAGCCTCTCAATATTTATGTATTTGATCCTCTATTTTGGGACCTCAAAAGTTTCAGCTCTACGTGACCTACCAGCAATCCTCTATATTGGCGTTATTCCTAACCCCGTGCTCAAAACCAAATCCCGAGAGGGAGCGACACGTCGGGATCATTTGATCGTCATTCGTGAGGTTCAACCTCTAGGAGCGCCTCGAGAAGCCATAGCACTCGCCGCGTAGGCGGTGGTAAGCACAAAGCTGTTACCCGCCGTTTGATCTACAGAAAACCTGGTGGGCGATGTCCAGCAGATTCGTCGGGGTGCGTGCAAGAAGCTTACAAGTAGGTAGGTTGCCTGAGACGGCTGTGACGTCGGTCGAGGATATGTAGGTACACGTACAGCAGACGGGCGGGCAATGAGCTCTCAGATACCCACCGACATACCTAGGTATCTAGTCCCAATCTTGACGAAAGTTACTTTCAACTTCAGCATGTTTAAGACGAGCGGTTGGGAGCACACTGTGTGGACTGTTTGGACGAGGGACCCGCACAAGACCAATACCATCTTTGTCTCGAGTCTAGCCCCGGATGGTTGTGGTTGGGGCGAAAGTACTGCGCATGGTGAATTGTCACAGATTTGTGGTTTCTGAAGAACTTCTTTTTGAATCAGTAACCAGGCCGGATTGATCCGATACAACGTTGTAGTATAGCTTCGGGAGGATGGCCGGGATAGACATTCAATATTGCACGCATGCATACGTACATACATACGTACATATATAGATAGGCATGTATGTATATATATATACATACCTACCAAGAGGGTATGTAATGTAGGTAGACTTGATGAGCCAGACCTACTTATCTGCCTTGGGACTAGCATGGAGCCTCGGTGCCCTGGAGCTTCGCTGCAGTAGGTAGGTGGATAGGTAGGATATAAGACTGGAGTGGGCATTGGGCTGCGCTACTTAAGCTACGAAAACAAATACAACTATGCTCTGTCAACAACGGGGGCGAGAGGGTGATGAAAGGTGGTGTGGTTCTCTGGTGGATGCCGACAAGTCCAGGGCTGTGTGGGATGAAACCTGCTGATTGGCTGATCAAGCCATCTGAACAAGCCTCCCCCGGGTGGTTGGACCGTAATGGGTATTTGACTATACCCGGAAACCCACTACACAGGTGGTCGTTGTGGAGGATTGCACGTAATTGTCGGGTCGCTAGGCTGCTTAGGGCCATGGGTTCTTAGACGTCATGGCCGAAAACCGTCCGTTGGGTTGCCCTTGCGCATCTGCACATGTACGACCGCCGGGAAGAGAGCGAATAATAGATCGGCAGAGTAAATAGCGTGCCCGCGATCGAGCGAAGGGCCTAAGGGTTGTCTAAGGTGTCATCCGCCGTGAAGCTAACGCCATGCAGCGACGGTTTGAACTAAGGAAGTGTCCAGGAGCAGATACGCAGTATTGTTTTGATCAGGGGTTTCTCTAGGCTGGACGAGGAAAAAAAAAGGTAGGTATTGAAGACAGTTAGACAGCCTCCAATAAAAGCCGAAACTTACAGGGAAGCCGTGCCTATGTAAATTAGAAACTCTACATATAGCTATAAGTAGGAGGTAGGTAGGTACCTCACCTACCTGATTTGCCTCGTCACAGATGATGGACACTACCGTCATGGGCTTTTTNTTTTTTTTTTTTCGTCTTCTTCTTTCCCGCCTGCCTTCTCCTGGTCATGCATGGCTGTCTGAATGGGTCGTAGTTCGTGAGGAATCGACGCAAGGAATGCTACATGTACCTAGGTATTGGGGTAGTGTACTTTGAATAAGCCAAGCCTTTATCTACCACGTGTTAGATGGCGCCCTAATTAATGACCTTGTCCCGACGACGGCTGAGGAAGGGAGGTAGCATTGGAACACACAGCTATGGGTACAGTTGGAACCTTGGAAGCCGCGTACCTACTTATGTACATATGCATGTACAAAGTAAGTAACCAGGTACCAGTTGACGCTGTGTGCATAGGAAATCTATCTACATACCCGCCGTCTCTTACGCATAGATCAGGTATTGTAGATTCGAGGATTGGAAACAGTCAAGTCAGGTAGAGAAGTATGAAGCTAGATACTACCTACATGTAGCTTCAACATACGTATTGAAGGTTGAGGGTAGATATAGTACGCGGTAACCTGGGTGAGTGTTGACAAGTCGAAACTACTCCTCCCCTGACGCCAGCGCAAATACGCACGCATATGTATGCCGCCTCTCCACATGCCATATCTATCTGCCTCCTTACATGCGTATGTAGCACACCTCACTACCTATGTATGTAGGTATAAACACGCTGCCTAGGTATGTATGTAGTGATGACTCCTGCATCATGATGCATACCTACCAGGTATGCTGTGGTTAGGCTAGGTCAGGTATACGGACGGTGATACTGCTACTACCTACCGGCACTATACTACCTAACAAGGCAAGGCCAGAGAAGTCTACCTACCCACTCCACTCTTTCTTTACAGTCTCGCCGAAGCATCTAGCGCCGGGATAGGTAATAGTAATACCTTACAGGTAACCATGTGCTGCAAGGGGAGGGTTGGTTTTTGGTTACTGCCTACCTACAGCAAACGTACGTAGATACCCACAAGTAGGTACCAATGAACATACATAACCTAATACATATATGCATGTCTGGACTGGGCGGCTTGAGATATTATTATCCTGGGGCAAATTCGTCCCAATAGTCTTCTCCCTGGCTGCAGGCTTTCACTAGGTAGATAGGTAATTACTGGCGTGGTACGGTTTATGCGTACCTGCCTGCCTGCCTGCCTGCCTACATATACTTATGATAGCTACCTGGTACCTTCAATGTTACCTCTGTGTAGTTGACGTGTATAGTACATAAGTTATGTAACTGAAGCGTTTGTTTAACGTACTACATACCTGGTAACTAGCGGTGGTGTAATTCCAACTTGCAGCTATACGCATACAGCCACAATCACCGGAGAAGTAAGCCGAGATTTACATGCGCAGATCACACAATGAAAGCGGCTTTCAGGCACCCTCGAGCGCAATGGCTCACACTAGGTACTACCCACCGTACCTACGTATGTACACTATATACTACATATACACATACCTATACAACCCTAACCCCTTAGTACGATGCATTGTTCGATATGGCTCCCAGTCCGCCGGGAAGCGCCCGTCCCTCGAATCACACTCCACGGAAACACACGAAGCGGATGTATGTGGTACCGTAATGTAATTGCCTACATACACGTTCACGACTGAGTACGTACGGTAAGTAGGTATCGAACTATAGGTACTTGGGTATATGTATATGTAAGAGGTATGCAGATATGTTCTTTTTCAGCTGTCTGGCCAGCCAGCACACGATAGCGTTAACGCCCCTTTTGCCAAGCCTGGCGCCACTACTCCGCATCGCAGCCCTGAAAGCCCGTTGACACCCCTAGCATACGCTACGCTCGACACTGGTTGCTCTGCTCGCGCTCTACTGGACAGTTAACGGGCTTGACACATCGTAAACCCTGGCCTCTGCATTCTGATATGCATGTGACATTTGTCATGTTACAATATTCCTGCGTTTCTCGTATCAGTAATCCTGCGCTTCACCTGTTGGGGGCAGTGGGCGGTGGGAAGAGGAAGTGGGAAGTGAGAAGTGGGATTTTTTTTTCTGGGCGAGACCTTGAAAAGGGGGTCCCGGGAACAGTCGGATCGAGCGACGTTGAACCCGCTGCTCTGGGATTATATACATACCTTAGGAAAGTCTCTCCGGCAGGTAGACAAGGCTTTTGACAAGGCTATCAATCAGTTAAGTACCCTATTTAAATATAACAAGCTGCTGTGACCTATGTACCTGGTAAGGTCCGGGGTGACGAGTCCTGTAGTATATCCCTTTGAATGCCCCCTCGGCTCCGCTACATAAAAAGTGGAATAGCGGGGCTTCTTGCAGGTGTGAGATATACCAATAAAACAATTATCCGAGCCAAATGTCGTCGTTTTATTGGCTTATCTTGCATTATTTAGTTATGCAACAACCCCCGTTATTCCACTTTTTATGTAGCGGAGCCGAGGGGGCATTCAAAGGGATAGCGAAACAATCGTTGTTTTGCTCTATAAATTCCCGCTACGGTAGCTACCAACTTAGATTCATCAGTAAATCATTCAAATTGACAAGCGCATAAAAGCGCGTGGCATACTCGTCCTCTCCTAACTAAATTAAGGAATTCCCTAACCTAATCTGCCTTGGTGTAGTGGGGCTCTTGCCTAAGGGCACTGACCAGGGTGCATAACAGGTACAGAGCTACAGCCTTGAAACTTGGCGCTACATGTCGTAGGTTTGAGCCTCACTCATTCCCTGAACAACTTTAGATACGGTCTCCCCACCATCCTCTTCCCGCCGCCTCCTCCGTTGAATCTGCGCACCGCATCTCATATTCGTGTGGTTGAGTCTCGAGACTCAGGGATACCCATGCTACTTCACCGCGCCTGCTAGCAGAGTTCTCGCGCCGATTCCTGCGCCCGACCTGATCAATTCTACGCACTACCGCCGACCTCGTATGGAATCTGGAGCGGAAAGTCTCCGCACGCGCTACAACTGCTCTCCCTGCTCTCAGCACGGCATTCTTCTTTCAGCGGACCTGTAAATCCTGGCCCGTGTCACCGCCGCCTTTGCCCGTCTGGACGACTTTCTAAACGATTTCCCGACGCCGAGTGAAGAGAGCCCCAATATCTACACCGTTCATTCGCTCTAGAACAGTCCATTATCTTCTATCTACAGTTAGCAATAGGGTGACATTAGCCATACTACTCTATACGCTGCTACTGTCAACTCTCGTTCTCAAGCTAAAGCGCTCGTTCCAATTACCTTCTCGCTTACCGACCGTCCATACATCACAAACACCGAAGAAACAACAACATGGATAATACCTCACGAAAACGCTCGGGTGTCGAACTCGAAGATGCGGACCACATATCGCGTTCCAAGCGACAGCGCACTACTACACTTGAACCCGACACCGGTTCTACCATATTTAGCTCCAGCAACGCTACCCAAACTATTTACGAGGCCGTGAGGCGCCCAACGGCCGAGAACACAGCTAGAGGCGGTTTACGTAGATCGATTACCCTCGCCCTAAACCATGTAGGTTTCGATTCAGCCACAGAGGAGGCGCTAGAAGGGTTTACCGAGATGGTCGAGACTTGTTCGTTCCCCCTCCCTGCTGATAAAACAGCATAGTGAATACCACGACTAACGATGTATAGATATGGATGGTTTCGTCGATCAGCTGAAGCGGGTCGCCCATGCCGCACGAAGATCAGACCCCATTCCTACCGACTACGAGGCCGTCTTACGTTACTACAATCTCCCATTATGGTCTCTCAAGCCGCATCTCAAGAATCCCGTTCCAAAGAAGCTCCTTGAGCCAACATTCTACGACCCCGTCATCGAGAACACAACCTACTTAGAGAATACACCGCCTGTCCTCGGCGATGAGTTGGACGGCAAATACGAGAAAGAGGAGAGGGCCTGGATTCCGAAACACTTTCCTAGCTTCCCTAGCAAGCACACATATCGATACACGCCCGCCGAGTTGCCTGCGAAGAATACGGAAAAGAAGCGAGCTGAAGCTCTGGCGGATGCGCGGAAGGCCGAGATGGCGCTGAGGCGCATCGACCGAGCCGCCAAGTTAACGCGCCAGAAGGAGCTCAAGGAGGTAGCACATCGCAATACTCTAACTAAACAACGACATGAGGCCTGGGAGGGCCTTCTCAAGAGCCTGCTGCCGAGAGGCCGCGCGGCTAATGGCGCGACGGAGGTTGCTGATCATAGTACGATTGTCAACGCCAGCGCGAAATACGGGCGCAAAGAGTTGCCAAGGGCAAACAGGCGCTCTCCGTTGGAGGGCATTGGTGGATAGGTACGACACGCTTAAAGCCGCTATCTGATTTACATTAGTTGGTTATATGTCTGCTGACATACACCCATCCTAGCCTGATACCGTATAGTTGAGGGCTGTAACTCGTCGTCTCCATTTAGGCACGGTATCATATTCATCTTCCCTATGGTTGTGGACTCGAGGGTCATCAGCCGAGCTAAGGGCGCTTGGGTGGTACCCTGCGGTCTTCTTAGGGATCTCCATGCCCATTTATATGCTTGATGACACGATCCTAGGCAGGATTATTCGTAATCACTGCCGCGATTGTCTACGAGATACAAGTTTCGTAGGCCCCCAGGCTGAGCGTGGAAAAGAGAAGTGTAGTAGATTTTGTTTGCGCTGGAATTTGATTTTCACACAAATCGCATTGCAATGATTCAAGAACAATGTTGAATGGCGTTTACGGGGTGCATAGCGTTCCTAGTATTGGGGCGGGAGGAGGGACGGTTTTCTCAAGATACCCCTATTAGAATATTTGTTGAAAATACATATATCAAAATTGTCTTCGTCATCCTAGATGGTGTGCCTTATGCGAGGGTGACTTGGGTATTTCTCAGTCTGTGATACAAAATATATGAATGATGCTCCTGGGACGAATAGTCCATTGCCCGGAGTGATGACTAAAGCCATAAGAGGGGCACCAATCGATAGCAGGTTGACATGTAGTGTAGAGATCATCTTCACCAGGTGACAGTTTTACACTGCCAGCTGTGAAACATATGTGAGACAGAGCTAACATGTGCAAACTGTATTCTCTAATTGGTCAATTCTCTGGAAATCTCCACAATGTTCTGCAGGTATTTTACAGTACGAGACAACTTCAAGGTTCCTGTACTTGATTTTTCTTGGTTCCTGGCGCAACGCTTCAGTACAGGTACCTACCCAATACCGGCAAGCCTTCCTCTACCTGCCAAGGGTACATAGGTACACAGGTGCTTATCTTAGCGATTCCGACCCTAACACTGAGCCCACACATTTTTACCCCCGAGTAAATTTTGAGAATCAACGTGACCAGCCCCGAGACCTTTTCCCAAGCCCAGCAAGCTCGCCGCCAACCACACGACTTCTTCACTTTTCTTTCGAGGCGTGCTTCCTGACCGACGAGAGTATCGCTTTGGACAAATATGGCTGAGCAACTGATTCTCAAGGGTACCCTCGAGGGCCACGTAAGTTTGTGTCCCGTCCCAATCAATTCCTCTCATCCAGCCGGATGTGTCCATACCATATTCCCCCCCCTCGTCGCGGCGATGCATGGTGCATGTTGCGCGAGCGCGCGCGCATGGATGTGGGCGCAAGTGCATACATTTTGAAGATGGGGATGAACGGACAGGCAATGCTAACAGCGTCTTGTTCAGAATGGCTGGGTCACCAGCTTGGCTACCTCCATGGAGAAGTACGAACATCACCACCACCAACCACCGAGCTATAGCGCCATGACCATGCCGATGCTGACTCCTGCTTTTTCTCTGCTTGTAGCCCCAACATGCTCCTGTCCGCCAGTCGTGACAAGACGCTGATCGTCTGGAACCTAACCCGCGACGAGTCGCAATACGGATACCCCAAGCGGTCACTACACGGCCACTCTCACATCGTCTCCGACTGTGTACGTTCTGCCTTACCTTTTTTTNCCCTTGTCAAGAACTATGTTGGGGGAGGAAGGTGTATGGAAGAGGGGTAAAGAAGGGAGAAAGAGGAAGAGAGGAAGAACGCAGGACAAACGGAAGAATAGGAAGAGGGTTGGTGGTAAATGAATGAAGATGTTGACTGACAGGCCCGACTTCTCAGGTYATCTCCTCCGCCCTCATCCCTGCAGCTACACAACACCTTGAACCAGCCCTATCAACCCACTCACATCAATCTCATTGAGTACCTATCATGTTCTCGTTATTTCCATGCTCTTCTTCGTCGCCAACGCTTTGCCATCGTACTATATCTACCACTTTTGAGTTCATTTCCTTGAATGCCCCGGTATTACCCGCTCCACCCTTGATAACTGCCCAGATGCCGCTCCTCCTATTCTCATAGACTATTGTCATATTTTGTGCCTTGCCACTTCGAGTTCCCCTGATTCCCGCACTACTTGTTGCCGACCGGCATCTTTTCAAGTTGACAATTTTACGACATGCAGAAACTAAGATTATCATGAAAATAGGGATATTTTGGACGCCATGAACTCAGCAATACGGATTTTTCGACCAATCAGCGCGCGACTCACAATTTTACTCTGATGTGATTTGGGAAATGGCTTTTATTGGAATTAGAAAGAGGCGGAAGAAAGAGGTGGAAGCAAGAGGTGGAAGTAAGAGGTAAGGACCGCGATGGAGTTGTATTTGCGTATTTGATTTCTAACGTTATCTTCTGATAGGAGGAAATTCTTGGAATTGGGTTGAATCAGGGATATGCCGATGATAACAACACAATACGACAACATCCGGACTCCCCTCCACTCATCTCTTTTTCAGATTCTGGGAAATCCACAAACGTGCCCAAGCATGCCGCCGTCTATCTCTTCGGAGGTATTCCGCTATTCCCCCTGGACCTTGTTACGACCCCCGGTAACAAGAGATAAGCCGTTGATGAGTGCCCTTGTCTGACTCGGACTCAGCACGACTACAGCTTGTCTGGTTGTGTGTGAGGCTACCAAAAGCACTTGTGGCTGGCGGTGGAATCTCCCTCCGTATGAGAGTCTTTCGGGCGGGCAGTTGGATGGTTCGGGTCGAGATCCCCGATTTGGCTTTGCCCCATTCGCTGCCGTGGATTGACCGGTTTCTGGGATCGAGCATGCAGTGTTTCCCCTGCTTTTTGTTTCTTGTTCTGTTTACTGTTTTGTTTCCTGCTTTGTGTTTTTTGCTTTTGCTTTCGCCTCTGTTTTGTTCTTGCATTGTTTTTTGCCTGTGCGTTTTCGAATTACTTATCTTTCCTCCGCTGGTTTCTCGCTAATATATCGCAGTTCTCAATTACATGCTCTCAAACGCATATCTATCAATCACATGGCAACATGCTGATTCGCATGGCAACATGCTCATTAATTTTTGGAACATTTAAGGGCTCTGTCCCTCACTTTTTTCATTGCATAGCTCAGTTCTCTGGGGATGCGAAGAAGAGAGTATACCGCTAGTGGTCCGTGAGGACGATTCATTCCTAGTACAATTTTCTAACTTGACATGATGGCAATATCCGGAATAATGGATGATGCTACTTCCCACATAGGCAAAGCATCGCTATCGCGACATGTTTCCCTTAATATGCGGTCTTTAACTGCCTCAGACCACGCCGAGTTATAAGACGCACATTGAGGTTTCACGACAGAGTCACAATATTTACACGGTAAATTTATTTTTAGGTAAAATCCTCGTGGTTCCTATCAGAGTGTGTCGACACTGCAGCCATTTTCAGCCTATTTAGGTGCTGCACTACGCACATATCGGACACTTCTCCATGAAGCGTCTCGGTACCAACCGACTTCACTTATGAGGACCAGTGGAGATCCCGGAGCCTGGATCACTCTTTTATAAGCGATGCACATCTTGTTGGACCCGATCTCCGACGTACGTACCACTCGCTTACGAGCTGCATGGTTCCGGGTAATAACGTACATGGCATGCGTCGCTTCAAAGGGTTCATAGTCAAGCATGATGATATTCATACTCGTCTGATCGCAATTACCTATAAGAGGCGATTCAATAGTCTCGATAATCCCTTTTCGAAGTGGATGGCAAATCACTTCTTTTTGCAACTCCCAATCCTTAATTAAACTTTGTTAATTCAATCGGGATGAAGTTTCTTTACTTTGTTGATATCAGCCTGCTCCTGAGCACAGTCGAGGCGCTGAATATTTTCGAGAGACAATCCAACGTCTGCTCATGGTCTCTTGCGCCTGATGATTGTATCTGCATGAACAGTATGAATGGCGCCATCAGTATGTAACTATGTTGCTAGCTATCAATTGATTCCACCCCTCTCTCTGTCAGCCCCCTTTACAGCCTACGCACTCTATCGGATGTTATAATTCTAGTCTAAATGAGCACTCTCACTAATGGCTGCCGCTGTAGTGACGGACCCTACGGTAACATGCTGTACGGATATGGGTCTCAAGACGTCGAATTTAGTAAGTAATCTCTCAGTCAATAGCGAATATCGCTGACTCGTGTATAGAAATGCCATGTCAATCACGATTTCCGCCAGACATTTAAGGACTGTTGCAAGTGGTTGGATATCGAGCACTGCATTGGTCACTGTCGCTGAGCATATTTATCTTCGCTCATGGGGCTGTTGAATCAGCCGTCTTTTGAGTCTGTGTGGAATTTTGAGATTGGTTAAATAACAATATGAGTCTATTCTGACGCTTTGGAGATCAAGCTGTGCCTCTGTCTACAAAATTTGGTGCATGCAAATCGGTATCGATATCACTGAGCTATCGAGTACATTTTGTTCCAGGGTGTTAATAGCACATGAGTACCTAAATTAAGACGACGGATACCTACTCTCACCTACGCTCAATTCCTAGGTTGGTAGGACGTTCAGGGCTCTTTATGAACCGAATGAATATCATCGCCGAGATTGTTCAAATTCCATTCTAAATGAGATTCCGTGCTTGTAACCAACATGGCATCTTTGATCATGGTTGTCGTGAGCACTATTAGTGGATGGAGCCGATAGACTGAAACAGACAAGGAAATCTGACGTAGAGCCTTTCTCAATGTGAGATATACTTACCACCATTATCTGACGCTGGTGTGCCGTCCTATGCAACTAGCGGGAGGAGGTCGGGAGTGCGTCTACAACCCATGTTACGAGTAGGCGCAAACAGCGCAGCCGAGATCGCCAATCGGTTTCTTATTGTTTACTACGGATGACCAAAGTTTTCCTAGTCTTTAGGCTTTGAAAGAGAATATGATGATACGTAGTTGACGAGGGGCCCCAGAGACATCTTGAGGAGGAGGTCAGGTTTATAAAGTTGAATACTGCGCATATTTCCCACATACGACCATACCTACTGGAAAACTCGGGATCCCGTCCGCTCTCCCATAGATAAGCCAGTGAGGGCCGGATTAGTAGTTGGGTCGGTGACGACCAGCGAATCCCTGGTGTTGTATGTATTTATTTTTTTCAATCTACACAGATTCTGTACCCCAGGCAAATATTTTGTATGCAAAAAGTGCCTATCATGTGCCTTTAGCGACAATTTTGACGCTTAATTGTTCTTTTTATTTTTTCAGTCCACATGTATTGATGCTTTGATTTTATTAAAATGGACACCGCAAGTAGAGGCAGTCAGAGTGCAGCAGACTGCGCGTTCAAACGAATGCCATGACCTACGACTTAAGAAGCGAGTGGAATGGCGGTACGATAGGATGCAAATCTATCAAGTCAAAATTACTCATCTTGTAAACTATCAAAGCCATAACAGGCAAGAATGAAACTTGGGTGCCTCGCTTAGCTATGACGACCAAGGGAGGGACTTAGAGTTAGTTATCGGGATCAAGCATGCAAGAAACGGCCGCGCAACATATATTCCATGCTCATCGTTTCTGTGAGTGTTGATCCTCTATTAATACCTCAACTCATACATAGCTAATCATCCCGATCAGGAATCGAAGGATTCTCTCAGATACACACGCGGAACGCACCGAATGCGTATACGTATCCGATATGCAAATCTCTATAGGCAATTGAAATAGTCTAGGCTTTCCCGAAAAGAGGCTGTTCAGGTCTAGATATACCTCAGCTTTCCACTCTACTGTAGGTTCGCTCTGAGGTGGGATTGCAGTGAACCGCTTTGGCCATTACGTATACCTTACTTTTTAAAGTGAGTACGCTGGTAAGGTAGAGATCAGTATAGCTCAGGTCTTAAGTTTCAAGTCTAGTCCGATAGCGCAACCGGCTTATACCAATTTAATTCATCCTTCTTAGCTTTGAAAGGAAGGGTAGTACTTATGTTCATCACTGTTTCTTCCCTGTTAAGTTCCCCCTAATTTCGATGATTGGATGATTAGATTAGACTCTCAAGGTGTCGCATTATGAGGTATTTCTACGGTAGCTTCCGAGACTCTAGATGTAATTGTTACACTTGGGGTCATGAGACTCCCTAGTCAATCAACCCATTTAACGCTACCTGAGTTTCAGAACATTCCACATGTGTACCATCGTGGAAATACACCAACAGCTTAAGAAGCAGTATATAGGGGTCCAATTGCGAGGTGCGCACTAACTTGCCAACAACCTACATGATTTGACTGCATCGTTACACCATGATTCCGCCAAGTCTCACATTTACTATCTTGTGTTATATGTTGACAAAAACAGTACGAGCTCACATTCATAAAATGAGGATTTGAGCGTATTTTTGAAGCATCCTGTTATGTCATAGATCAGGTGACCCGATGTCACCCTACTTACTACTCTTGCCCACGTCAACCCCGCCCACTCGATCTCTTCTTCTTAGTTCCTCAGTCATACCAGAGGTCTGGTGTCCAGATCCATTCTTGCGTTGCGCGTGTATACTGTGACAATATACACCATTGCGTCCTGCGCAGCCCTTCGTCTGGGGCCCGGACACAACGCTTCCCTATCACTATCCCACACGTCCTATTCCGCCTTCGCACTTCAATACCCTCCAATAACAACCACGCTCTAGCTCCATACCAAGTCAACACCAACATGGGTGAGCCTCAACGCAGTAACAATGACCCACTTCCCGAATGTATCGCTTTTATTTACCAGCAGTACGGCATCGCTGCCGACGCCCACCCAATGGTAAAGCTGGAAGCTCTTGCTCATCCTCGCACCGACAATAATTTCAACTATCATTCGTTTAAAAAGGAGATTCAAGAAGAGATTGCGAGAATGCAGAAGGAGCGAGAGAAATCAAAGGGGACACAACCGTCGAGCATGGCCAACTATAGCCCCCTGGCAACATCTAGGTACAACAACAACAACAACATAGCGGATTGCTCTAAGGACTTACCGGGAACTTGGGGGGGTTGATGACAAGATGAAAGGGTTCTAGCAGTTAGCCAGTTTCGGCTTCCTTGCCCATCCTCTCGGAAATCGGCGTCGAAAATGGCACTTACCATCACTACTGAATTGCGGCCTGCCCTGGCGGCTGAGCCTGGATTGGAAGCTGTATGGCGCAGTAATATGAGGTAGATTAGAATCAACGGACGGGCCACCTTCGTTGTTCCCACCCTCGACATGTCGACAATTAAATTCTTTCTGTTATGTGTGCGTACGTCATGTTTTTTATGTTTCCCATAGCCTATTGCCTGCCTAGTTTTCATGTTAGTAAAGTGGTGTACAAAATGCAGCCTGTGTGAGACAAACTCGGCCGCCCCATTCCATACTCGAAAGATAAGGGGGAAAGATTCAATAGTCGATTATGCCAGATGCAAATCCTCCATTACAGTTCGCAAGCGAAAATAAAGCAGAAGCATTAGCAGGGGAGCACCATATTCTTAATGAATATTAACTATACTCCTACGCCCGGGAAACCTTCGGCTGGAATTCTCCCAGCTCTTAAAATTGCTGCTGCTGCTACGAATACAAGAGCATTCACTCTTCTTGGAACAATTATAGTAACGACAGCGCCCTCGAATTTAAGCTTAAGAATGTTCTCACCTTGGTGAAATTTCGGTTGGATTCGGCTACAGGCTGGGCAAAACAAGCATATATTAGATTTATAATGGCCTTTAGTCCGGACCACTGTCGGGATGATAAAGTAGACTAGATAGCATATCCAATTTTCTATGTCCACCTCGAATATGCCTTCCATTAATTTCGTTCCAGAATGCTTGATATTACCCATGCTCGTCGCCTCATCCAAGATAAATGTTGAGATAAGTCTTTCTGTAAAGTCTTGTGCCGACAGTCTCTGCGTATTACTTAGGTATCTAGGTATCTTCTACCTTCACGCAACACTTGAGGAGATTTGACTAGTGGTGTAGAAGACATTATATTCTTGATAAATTCCAGGAATTGGCTAAACACATAAGAAAACGCATTCGCAAAAGGTTGACTCCTGAATTATCTTATCCCTAAATAGGGCTGGCTGCCTGTACGGTTTCTGCATAAACTGGGAAGGGTACTTAAAGGAGAAGAGAAGAAAACCACCAGGCCACCATGCAACCACTAGTAATCTAGTTCTATTAGCAAAAGAACTGTGTTGGCTTATTCATATTACTAGTGTTATCGATATCAAAGTTTAGTGCCCTGCGGGTTATAAAAAGGAAAATGCTTAGATATGAAGAAAAGTCTCTCTATTAAAACAACAGTCTTCGTTTGTCCAATCTTTTCCGTGTTGGTTCCTAGGCCTAAGCACTGGCTACTACAAGAAGGCGGCGGTCTCAACGCAACGAGTCAGCAGAGGCCTTCATAACGAGTGTCCATTCCGCATTCTTGAAGGTTCCGGGGCCTTGAATTGTACCTCGACTAGCTCCAAGAGTAGTAAAGTTATTTCCAAACTATCGATTTGTCTGAGTAGTGAGACATTGCAAGTGGACTGAAGGATTACGTAAGGGTGTTGGCAGTAAGTGCAGTCTTCGCAGCCTTGCCCCTTAGTTCCACAAGTTATTTGTCACCAAAAAGGATTGATAGTTTTTATTTCCCACTATCCGATGAGTCGAGTCTTCCATAAATAATAAATACACAGTTTACCACTATGAATGTATGTGAAGTGTTTCTGAACACATACAAAGATATTACAGGGTTACCCCTTCAGATACCCTTACCCATCGTAAGTAGTCTTTTGTTTACCTAATCGGCCGACGACGGGATTGGCAGTTCCTATTGATATAAGGAAGTTTATCACATCTACTCGAGTGGCCATTCAGCACTTCACTCTCCACCTTACACTCATCAGAGATGCGCTATATACTCTATTGCCTTCAAGATGATAATCCTTGGTAGCTTTGATCTCGAGAAAGATACGTTCTCTGTCTGTGTTATACAGAACTCTCTTTATGGTCTCTCAGTTGACATGTCTCAAGTTCTATCACGGAACCAGAGCCCTGGGGAGGGCTCGGACCATATTGCACGGGCCTTCGCCCGGCCAATATAAATTAGTAGAGAAAACTCTGCTTGTACGTATCGAACTACTCTCCGTGTACGATGATAATAAGTTACCACTAGCATCACCGGATGACCGGAACCGTGACGGATTCGCTGCCGAGGTGACACTAGAAGAAGAAACTGTTTTGAAACCGTAAAGATGTAGCGTCACGTAACATCGATCTTGAACCAGTTCTAAATTGCGCTGTGCTAGGCACGATTTACGCCTAACCTATGGATATGAAGAAAGGAATGTAAGAGAATGTGTGCGTGGATCATTACTCCCATCGCCCCAGATTGTTCACGAGTACAAAGTTCGCCTGTCACGCAATATCAAAACAACGTCATTCTCTTTCTATAGCTTAGCCAAACTAATGCAGTTGTTTATTATCGAGAAAAATCGGATGACTCACTCACCGGTTGACACACCGCTCTTTCTACACTTGGCGAGCAAACCGGCTCCTATTGAGGGTTATGGAGGCTGTTGGTGGCCAAGAACGACGCCACCGGGACGCCGTTGCCAATCCCTCCTTACGTTATATCTTCAAAAGTTAAACTTTAAGACTCCCCGAATCCATTTAGTTCTGCGGTTTTGCCTCAGATCGCTACCGATGACGTGGTTTCCTTACTGCACCTCCCGACACTAAGTCGACTATTTGCCTCCAAATGTTTCCATTTCAGATACGTGCATTGAGGGAATGAAGGAGAAGATCGCTCTATTCAAGTTAGCGAGGTTCGTTTTCATAGTCGGGGACTGCCTAGAGATGTCAGAGAGTACATAGATTGTGTTTCACTAATTCCGGGAAATGATTGCTTGTCAAACTAGAATTCAGTCAATACGCTTGCATTAGAGGATCATTTGGCCTCACGCTAGCAAACGGCCAGTTGGACCTCGGATGCTTGTATGAAGAGTGAGATCAAAGCACCCACGTCACCATTGCGGTCAGCCATGTCTTTCAATTGAGGGGTACCTATTTGAAGGGGCTTCGGGTCGGGGCTTGAAGTGTTTTTACCCGAGATACGGTGACAGGTTATCGCGACAGGTTATCCACACATTCTCATCACCGGTTGAGATACGACCGACCCATTTACAATCTCAAACGCCCGATCGCGGGGGAACACGAAGAGGCGACCGTTCGAAAAAAAAAATCTCCTGACCCAGACTACGTGCCGTGTTACGGCCCTATCTAGATTTCCAGGCGCGCACGTTATTCGCCTTAATTGTGAAATCGTAAAATAGCAAACAGGGATCCAGGAAGTGCGGTACGTTAGCAACTTGGACCGACAACGGTACTGAGAATGCCCCCTTACGTGGACTGGCAAGTAAAAGAACCTTCAACTCCCACGATGGAGCGAATATTAACTCTCAAGCGATATCATATTCATCGACACTACGTCTAGACAATGGCATCATCGGAGAAAGAAATCGTCTTAGCTGATGAACGGCAGCTCACACCTTCATCCACAGACTCCATCCCATTCTCTATATTCACGCCGTCTCAAAAACGATGGATCCTCTTCCTCACCGGCTTTGCTGGCGCCTTCTCGCCGCTGAGCAGTTTCATCTTCTATCCTGCCATTGTGCCGATAGCTCTAGGCCTTGGTGTGACGGTGGGCTTGGTGAACTTGGCTCTCACGACCTACCTGGTCGTCTCAGGCATCGTACCGTCCATCCTAGGCAATGCAGCCGACAAGATCGGCAGACGGCCGGTCTACATACTGGCGCTCTTCATATATTTCGCAGCCAACATTGGTCTGGCGGCACAGAACAACTACGCGGCTCTCCTCGTCCTGAGAATGCTACAGAGCGCGGGGATTTCCGGTGAGTGAGCTAATTTCCCGCCCAAGTAGGACTGGCCTGATGTCCAACCTAACAACACGCGTATCTAGGCACGATATCACTCGGCTATGGCATCATATCGGATATTGCGACGCCTTCTGAACGCGGATCTTACGTCGGAATATTCGCCCTAGGGTCAGCTTGTCCAGAACCTCCCGCACGGTTCAAAAAATGTTGACCGCACTTCTAGACCTAATGTCGGGCCGCCTCTCGGTCCGGTAATCGGCGGGGCTATCGCCGCATCACTTGGTTGGAGATGGATATTCTGGTTTCTTGCCATCACCGGGGGGGTTTGTCTGCTTATGATCGTGCTGGCCTTGCCCGAGACTGCACGGCCTATCGTGGGGAACGGCAGCATCCCCGCCACAGGCATAAACCGGACGTTGCTTTCCGTATTCTCCTCTACCTGTCGAGGGAGTAGGGATAAACTCCCTCGAGGCCCGGTTGAGAAAACCCGTCGTGCCTCGTTGCCCAATCCCCTTGCTTCTTTGAAGCTCCTACTCGAACCGGACCTATTTATCCTTTTGCTCTGCAACGGGATATACTACTCAACCGGTTCCTGTGTCCAGGCATCACTCTCTTCTATATTCATACAGGTGTACGGGTATAAAGAGTTAGAAGCCGGACTTGTTTACCTCCCATTCGGGGTCGGATGCCTCGCAAACGTGTACTTGTGGGGTGAGTAGAGCAGCTATACCACTCGGTATCGGGAGCTAACCTCCTTCTAGGAAAGTTCCTTGACTTTGAGTATAGGAGGATCGCAAAATCTCATGGCTTCGACCCCAATAGGGCCAGGGGCGAGCTGATGAGTGACTTTCCGATCGAGCTGGCGAGACTGCGAGGTAAAATCTATCTCGTCTTCCTGACAGTCGCAGGAATGGTGGGATACGGCTGGGCGGTCCAGAAACAGGCGGTAAGTTTACAAAACATCTCAGGAGGCTCTACTTAGAAGCGCGTCGGCTCATTCAGGTTAGCACGCGGCGATCCCGTTAGTTTTACAGGGGCTTCTCGGGTTTACTCTATCGTCGGGGGTCGTGGTGGGTTCCTCACGTGGCTTCTCGGAATGCCGTCCAAGCTGATTGAATATAGTCCTTCGGAACTCTAATCACGGATTTAAACCCGGGAAGGTCTTCTACCGCAGCAGCATCAGCTAATATCGTTCGATGCTCTCTTGCCGCGGCCCTGACCGCGGCCTTACAACCTATCATCGACGCCATAGGAGCGGGGTGGTGCTTCACGATATACGGGCTCCTTGTCGCTACTTGTGTCCCTCTTCTACTATTCCAGATAAAAATTGGACCCGGGAGGAGAAAGTTGAGAAAAGATAGAGAAGCGCACGACGAGAACGACTATCACTAGGGCAGAGGAGAGTAAGGTCAAGATGGAGAGATTGATTTATTGGGATTGGCGTCCCGGACGGGAGGCAACTGTGCTGGGTTTTAGCTACAGCCTTTTTTTTATGGCAACCAAATGCCGTGCATAGCGAGGATCGGAACTAGCGATGGCGTTGTGACTACGGAGTGGGTTGCGGGGTATGGGGGCTAGCGGTGATCGAGGACGTCTGTTTGGGAAGACAATATTGACCTCATTCGGAGTCTAAGGGTAAAGCCAATGGCGAATTAATTATTAAGTGCATTATCACTTCTGCGAGGCGGCAAGAACTGGGAGGTTTATGGACTTGAAATTTTAGAAAATATTAGGTTCTCCTTCTAAAGACTGGGCGCAATAGAAATTGTCTACAACTATTTGAAGCGGAGTTTCTCACCATGTTGGCCTACTCGATGGATATACACAACCGGACGGATATAGTAATTATTTGGAATACCCGGATCAACATAGTGGGGGTAGAATCATTCTCAATACTGAGGGGGACACTTGAAGTTTATTCTATATAATACGCGATTCAAAAGGAGAAGAAAGCTCAGGGGCAATTCACAACCCCAAAATTGGTCCAAAATGGCACCACCTTTTCGAAATGACCATGTCGGGTCTCTCTTACGGCCCAAAGAGCTCCTTGAGGCGCGTGAAAGCCTCGCGTCTCCGTCTCAGATGTACTCACTTGAAATACCGGAATCCGTCAAAGTAGCCGAGCGCGAAGCCGTCCGAAAGATCGTAGAGCTTCAGCGACAGAAGGGGTATCTGGNCCCATCACGGACGGTGAGTATGCGAGGCACATTTACTACGGCGGGCTCTTCGAGAAGCTAGCCGGCTTCGAGGCGCGCCCGGCGCTGCCGATCCCAGATGCGTTCCGCACGGATTTCCCCACGACGACGAAACTCGCGCAGATGGGCGCCAAGACCCGCGCCGCAGTCGTCTGCACGGGCAAGATCGCGTACGAAGAGTCGCC
>JAPUUL010000800.1:0-13826 GCA_029590625.1 Lasiodiplodia mahajangana
CGACGGTATCGAGTTAGTCAACCGATTGAATCAATCATCTACACTACCTATAACTTATGCGCTATGCACCAATGGAGAAGTGGAAAGTGGAAGCAATGAAATATAAAATGGAAATAAGAACAGCGCGCGATAAAGAAATCGAACGTACAGAACTATCTGGCCCTCCCTCGATTCGTATGGTATCAACTCCATAGTTGACATCGTTACCTGCTTGCTTTGGCCGACGATGACGTTCAAGTCGCAGAATGCAAAGCTTGCGAGGGGTAAATTTGGCTACTCTCCATGGTATATATCAGAATGGGATGGTCCGTGATGGAGACAAAGGTATCGAGACTTTGTTTGTCAATCATGCAGTTCCGCGGGAATTGAGGTGATGCTGGTGTTGTCAAAGATCATGCCATGTACTCCAGCTGCAGGTAGTATGTTTTGTTATGCTGTAGCTGTACTGTACTTTTAGGTCAATGCAATATGCAGTGTTGTTGTTTAAGCAGTGGATTAGCCTGGCCTTGGCCGACGCAAACAATAGCGGAGCGATCTATCGCCCCGGAAGTGTGGCCTAGCCAATGAAGAGGCTGCGTTAGGGGACAAGCCAACAATGGACAATAGCGGGCAATCTGGTACCTAGGTAATCTGCAACTGGGCGGGGAGCGACCTTGCTGCAACGCCTGCAAATCACAGCCAGCCCTGACGACATCACGAGGAGCGGAATAACCCGCCAACTGGATATATCTCCCCTCTGATTTGCACGTTACATCTGCATACACATTATACGCGTTCGACCTATCTACTTCTTATACATACCTGATAGGTCTTATATCACTTATACTCGACTTCTAGAATTACCCACCGAGCCCACTTCGGGGGCTTAGGCAGACAGATGATGCAGATGGGGCGACAAATCATATTTACTATATATCATCCCAGCATCTTCTCAATGACGTCTCGCATCCGTGAAATTGGACCCGACAGATCCAGCTCGTCCTTCGTTGGCTCGCGTCGGACAGCCTCAATAGCCCTCTGGCCGGCGATGTCCTCCTCGGAGAACCATGCACCATGAAGACCGTATGGGACACGCTGCGGAAGATGTATCCTGGCGACAACATCTCTCATGTTCTTCGCGTCAATCACCCACAGCTCGCTGACCGCGTCTTCTCCACACTCCCCTGTCCCATCCAGTTGGGATTCATCAAACACGTACGTGAGCAGCCACCCGTCATCTTCAGAAGCCGCCTCGCCACGTGCTACGAATCGTGGCTCTTGCGCGTACCAGCCCTCTGGCATTCGGAAGAGCTTGATAGGGTCGTTCGCATCCACGCTCTGCATGACTTCGGCGATGGTACGCTTGTCCACACACCCTTTGATTTGCTGTGGCGGGTGAGCCGTGCCCCGGTCGATGAGCGTCTTTATGTCGATTTTAGCTAGATGATCAATCTTTGCCGTCTTCCCTAAGGCAGCTGAATAGTATGACGGCGAGCTCATGCTGCAGCCATAAACAAACCGTGCTGCTGACATCGCATGCCGTGGCGACACAGTTGGGAATTCGAAAGGAATCGCCGAGAGTGCCCACTGATCACGAATCACTGGCCGTCTATCTAAGCTATCCTCTACAAGGGGAAAGCTATAGTAGTAAAGGCGGCATTGCTCTTCCTCTGCATACTCTGGTGACACTGCTTTTGACACTGGCGGCGAGAGAGCACCAGCGCTGTAGATTACCGATGCCGATGTTAGCCGGCAGGCTACGAGGTGGACGCAGGTCTCGATAGTCGACCCAATTGAAGTCGTTTCCCAGCAGTTTGCCGTATGGAAGATGACACATTGGTTTGTCTCGAACCACTGAATCTTATGTGGCTCGTGACGCGGGAAAACTCCGAAGCGCGACCGTTGCGCCGGATCAAATGAGATCACTGGCTTCCCTAAAATGCAATGCATGGGGTTTAGCGACAACGGCAAATCCAGAATAACAGTATGGCGTGCTGCCACTCCGAAGTCGTGCATCATCTTGGGCGAACGAACACCAGGGATTGGAACGTCGAATACCGGCCTCAATCGACGACCCTCTTTTGAAGCCGCCTTGCCAGTCGGTGGGACGATTGAATAAAACACATACGGCTTAACAAACACAGCATGAATTGATATGAGCTCTTTCGTGACCGGGTCGACTCGTGGATGGCCGGTCGTCCATTCCCTCATAAAGCCTGTAGGCCCGCTGCCACCGAAACCTGCCTGTTCATCCTTGTAGGGCTCATTTTCTGCTTTTCGACCATTATACCATCCGATGGTTTCCAGGCCCGGTAGTAGAAATCTCATAGGCGGTCCACTTTCACATGTCGCCAATGCTCTACCATCATGATAAACCATTCCAGTATTGGCCACACTAATCTTCTTGACCGTTCTACGAGAGCCGGGCAATCTAGATAGAATGACAAGAGTGATGGCCCTCACCACAGCCGAGACAATGGCGAGGAGTGATCCGCCCATAAGCGTCGAGATACTAGGGAGTAGCGGCCGTCGCAGGTTGCGATTATCTTTCGCATTCAGGAAGACGTCTGTGAGGACGTACTGATTTACGAAATGAGGCTCGATCCTAGCATCATCCATGTCTGTCCGACGAAACAGTACCCCGCTGAGCATCCCGTCGCCGTCGAACCAATGCGCATGACGTGACAGGTCCTCGTTAGTAAGTGGATTTGCTCCGTTTCGAACATATTGACCACCTGCCAGCTCTACGGGTATATCTCCAGTGTGAGAACACCGAGTTAGTGGCCGTATACGCTTTATTGGAGCAAAATTCCCGGATAGATACCTTTGAGCCTCAGTCAGAGTCGATATCATTTGCAGAATGAAGTTCGGTATCTTACGGATGAGGTAATCTAAGTCTGTCCTCGTATCGCCTATCGTCCACAGCAGATGCTAGAGAATCCATACGTGAACAATATGGATATTATCGTCGCAATAGACATATTACGTCGGCTTTTCCTGTTTATACCAAATTGAAGTCCTGCGAGTGCCCTATGCCAATTCTCTGTCTAGAGTCACGATACTTAGCTCCACGGCCTATTGAGCCCCCGATTCGCAGTGTTGTCGAACATACTACAATTAAGATATGACGCAACAATACCATAAAGAATAAGTTGATGAGTATCAGGACATGAATGAGGCGCGGGGCCTGCGGACTACAGCCAAGAAACAGTAAAATACTCTACATCACCATTAGGCCGCCACAAACTCAAAATCGAACGAGATCTCTGATTATGGACGCCCACGTCATAAGCCTCGGCACCAGAGACAGAACTGGAAACAGGATCATATAGCATCACGCCATGTTCGTCACCAGATATTAAATCCTTTACTCCGTCTCCACTGAAGCCGGGATCACAATGTTTAGGTTGGCCACCAATAGCAGCCGACGAAGTTCATAAAGTGTGCAAGTGTTGAAAGACAGAGCAAATGATATCATAACTATATCAACAGCGCCCAATAAACTTCCACTAGTTTTCTTAGTCTCATTGAAACAATATCACCAAAATACAATATCACCTCGATGGAGCGGCGATTCCGAGGCTTCCAAAGACATTTCCTCCGTCGTTCAAGCATACCTCGAGCGCCAATATTGTAGCATCAAGACATTCGTGCTGCTGTAGACTATCATAAAGCATTCCGATTACACTGAGTACACGAGGTCCACATTCTACACATAGCCATCGTCGCAACTAGCCACTTCCATCCAAGGGCTCGTGCCGAGAAAGCTTGTGTGGAGTGAGCTTCTTTTGCCTACACTTGCCTAGGCCGGCTTAGAATGAGGCTTGACTCGAATCTGCGATGACACCATTGACTTTCTGCCGTGGCATTCCCGTGAAGCTGCTTATGTGATAGTAACTATTAGGGTTCAGCGCCGGTGTCTTTGCCCTGCGAAGACGATGATGAAGTCATCTACCAAGGAATGGGGACGCTTTCCTCTCTNAAGGGTAGTCTTTCAAATATCGCTGTTTTCCCTAGGAATTGAAAAAACACGTCTTATTTTTGGCAATTTCGTCTCAGCTATCCCACGGAATAGACTGTACTCGCCTCCTGTGCTGATCTAAGAAAAAACCTCCGAGTAGCTATCTTGACATCCTAGCTACCATGGGTAACCAGGCGATTTACGACAATAGACTGGTCGGCCAGCGGCCCGACCTGCAAATCACAAACCGCGGCTCCGACKAAGCCCATAGCCCGGGGTTCGCCGCAATCCCAAGAATAGACTCGTTGTCTTCAAGATGTCATCCGACAACCATTGCGAGCCCGCCTGACAATCGCTGGGCGTGGGAGCTACCTACCACGAGCTCGAATCCGGCCGGTACTCCTGTCAATATGAACCACATGGAGTTTCTCCTACACTATAAATTTTCCGTTGCAGTCCCCGAGCTAGATACCGAATTCGATTCAATAGCGACGACTTACATGAATAAACTCGCTCTACAATTCCCCTGGCTGCTTCATGTGATGCTGGCCATCTCCGCACGCCACCTAGCTGTCCTGAAACCAGAGAACTCGAGGCTCTATGTCTCCGAGGCATTTCAACTGCAAAATCAAGCGATCAAAATGTTCAACTCGGAGCAAATGAGCATCGATGAGAAGAACTGCTCGGCTGCGCTGCTTTTCTCGTCTACTCTAGGACGACATATGCTAGTAGACACATTAGCAGGCCTGGACTCAGACGGGTCTGTGCTCCTGGACGATTACTGCCGTTACGTGCAAGTCCACAGCGGACTGCGGGCTATCGTATCCACATCGTGGCAGCTTCTATCCGAATCGGCGATCTGGCCGTTTCTAGTTTTTGCCGGTGTCCAGAGGCCGAGAAAGGGGGTTGGTTCCGAACTAGAGGACCTCCGCCGTTGGGTCCGGGAGTCGCAGGACTTAGATGAAGAAAGCCTCGAAGCATGTCTTGAAGCTGTGGAAATGCTACAGGTCGGACTGGACGAGGTGTCGAGCGTAGGGACATATCCCCGCCGGCATCAGATGGCGTTCATCTGGTCGATCTGCAACAAGGCAAGATTTAATGATATGGTTAAGCAGCGCTCCCCACAGGCGCTGGTTATTCTCGCCCATTATACGGCACTCTTATACCATGCCAAAAACGTATGGCAGATTGGCGATGCTGGCTATCGCTTCTTACATACGATTTGTAGCGTGCTGGGGCCAAGTTACGAAAACCAGCTTTGGTGGGTGCGGAATCTGGTGTTTGGGTCTACAGATAGAACCAAAGAATAAGTAAACAACAAGCCATTTGTACTAATAGAAGCGATTAGATGTGCAGCTATACATCCCGTAGCACGAAGAGCCCTGTAATAATAAGAGTGTGGATGTCGAATCAGCCCTGCTTAGCCAAAATAGTATATAAATGGCAAAAAGGCTTTTGGGAAAGGACAGAAGGAAAAGACTAGGTATTGGTGCCAATACATAGTGAATTACCATCTTAAAGAATGACTGCCTTGGTCCAAAAGGATCCCTGTCCCACGAGCGAAAGCCTGTAGGATCGGCTACAAGACCGCCGCTAGTCTGCATTACTGTAATAAAATGCTACCCAAGAACCGCAAGCTACCTAGCCTAGCGGGCTAAACGTGGGCCTGCGGGTAGCTAGAACCTTTTAGGACTAACTACCTGGCCGAACCTAGAAGTTTTGGGGTCGAAAAACGAAACCCCTGGCCTCCGCCATGACTTTAATCGGCACGAGTAGCTATATATAGCTGGACCGACCCGCGACCCGCGACCTTAGATGACGATAAGGCGGGCACGCTATCTACATAGGGAGAATGGTGTATTGTAATGTAGCTTCTGTTGTGGCGCAGTACGTGGCAGAGCAGTCGACGGATGAGAGCTGCTACTACATAAGACGTAGAACAAATCATTAAGCTTCAAGTCGGGCAAGATAGGGAATCAATTAACCTAGGGTGCTACAGGCTCGCCCTGCCTTTAGCCGGGTTTCACTATTATTCATAACACTACTAGAGTTGAGACGATGTAGTTATACACATAATTGTATGCAGGTATGGCAGCCAGAATTATTCAACTTCACGATTCCGACCATCCTACGCCTTGCGTGGTTTATGGTATTGATGCAGGTTTGCGGCGCGGTCGTCCACGAGCTGAATATTGAGATGAGTAACAGGCAGAAGCTGACAACGATCATGAGCCTAGCGTTGTGCGACCTTGGCAGGCTTTATATATATCCAGATGTTACAGTCTCATAAACACGTATATAAACATACCTCTCCTGTTTCCTCCGCTTCTCTTCCCTGGGCCACCTACCACTCGCTCTCTTCGCTAAGTTTGGGCTTGTCATTCGCTCCTAGAAACTCGTCGATCGCTCCCTTTGCTTCACTCTTTTGTGCGTTCTCAAACTCGGCATTTTCTGTTGCCCGATTTACGTTCAACTATAGAAAGGTTCATTAATTGACGATATCAAGATGCGTTCTTCTACCATATTTGGGTCTGTCTTGGCCTTTTCTGCCTTAGCGTTCGCCCAGGTCTTGAACCCCGCTCCTTCGTTCCCTTCTATTTATTTCCCTCGATATGGCGAGGTGGTTGTTTCCGGGAATTTGTACCACATCGAATGGAATGCGAACGAACTGGTTGGCCCTGCTACGCTGTATCTCATGGGCGGTGATGACGCATCCACTCTCCAGGTCCTGTCTACTATTGCTCGTAAGTGGGGTCGATGATTCGGTTGAGTTCGTAGAAAAATAGCTAGTGGCTGACGAGGTCTGGGTAGACGTCGATGTGAATAAAGCCGAGTATAGATGGGCTGTCGACTGCTCGATCGGTGGGCAGAAGCCCTACCTTATCAAGCTCTCTTGGGACGGCGACAACGGCCAGACATTTGGGGTCTCTCCTATTTTCTACATCCAGGGCCCTAATGTAGGTCATTCCAACTTGGAATTTGTCGTTCCGGGAAAGTACATATTAACGTAAGACCTTGCAGTGTTATAGCTCATATAGCGGCCCCAGCAGCTACCCCCCCAGGCCGATCGGCTATCCGTTTAAGCCAACTAGCTACCCGTCCATACCTACTGCTTATACGTCGGAGCCTAGTAGCTACCAGTCCGAGCCTGGCAACTACCCAACCCAGCCGACTACAGTGATTGGATCTTCTAACTCTGGCTCCGCTCCCGAGACGACTGCCACAGACTCAACTCTCGTGATCCTCACACCCACCAGTGGTTCTGGAAATTCAATGACTCTTACCACGCCTATTCCTACTGCCGGAGCTGTTAGGGCTGGTGCTAGTCTGGGTCTTGGTCTCTTGTTTGGCGCCCTTGTATTGTGATATATGTGAAGATGTCGAGGTTGAATTTCGCTTAGCAGATTGATAGAAAAAGTAAAAAGGCTAAAGCGCTCTACAAAACAAACAGGATAATATTAGGCACTCATCTTCCCCGGCTTAAGTAACTTTGATGATGGTGGAGCCTCTAATGCCATGCATTGCATATACATGAAGCCCATCAAATCAGGTCCTTAGTCAGGTCCTATATGTTGTTGGTTAAGTCCATTGCCGAATGTTATATTGAGCGTGAAGAGAATGAAGGAGTGGGGTTTAATCTCGTTACTTAAAAAGGCATATAGATGTAACCTGAGCAGAAAACAACTAAGCTCATGGAATCATGATATCACATATTATAGAGCGATGTAATTGTAGATGGGTTTCGTGAAAACACCTTTATAATATACATTTGATGCATTTTTTCTCAAGTATAATTATCAGGATTAGCAGCCGATGACTGGTTTAAGTAACGGATGATATACTCTTATTACGACTAGATGATTGTGAATTGAACCCTACGAATGAATGCCGGCTGAAGTAGTTGGAGAGTAAGGGGGGGGAAATAACATACAAAGACATAAACTCTTACTTCAAAGACTCAAAGCGAGCCTTTTCCGTTCCATCCCCGTTTGACAGGAAATCAATTGTCCACCTCCACAAGTCTTCCTGCTTGTCCCCTTCGTAGCTAGCCTTACTCGAATTTCTTTCCTTGACACCAGACTCAGACGGTTCGAAGTACTTGCCCGTGCCGTGGCCGCCTAGGGCTAGTTGGGCCTGTGACCAGCCTGACTCGGCAGGCATATGTGTGTTCTGCGCAACAAAGTGCCTAATCAAGCCGATNANATCCGCGGNAAATACCCANCTTCCMCAMGAMCNTAGYCCTGTCCACATACACTAAGTTAGGTACATAGGTTAGGTACATAGAGGAAGTTAGCCAAAGGCCAGATCAGGCAATAAATTAGACCCCAGGCCCCTTATCACGGATCCACCTACATGGGCATGGACATTATTCATTGTTAACAGGGAACAGCGTGGAATCTTAGTCTGGCCTTCTGGTCTGGTATCAACCTTCTTGGAACTTTATTACTATTCAAACCCTATATACATTACGACAGGTATACAGGAAACCCCCCTCCTTTGATTGCGCATCACCAACAGCGCCAGCCGCTCTTGTTCTTCAGTGTCAATCCACGACCGCTCCTCTTTACCGTTGCAGCAAGTGTTTGGACGATTACGAACACCTCATTGCCCATCACTCAGTGCTATTGCAAATCAGCCCTATAGCCTGTAGGAACTGTTCGCGAGGTAAATTCAATGGCCAGCAAGCAAGCTAGCAAGCGCGTACGTCCCTGTTAATAATCTAATGCTCAGTCACTGAGCCTAGATGTCGATTTGTTATTAACGTCGTCTTGACTAGCTCGCGCGCGAATACAAGTCCATCTCCGAAAACCCCCCTCCGTACATCTCAGCCCACCCTTCAGAGTCCAACATTCTCGAGTACGTGCACGTGTCGTTCTCCAAGCGTCCGGCCAAATTCTAACAAAGCCTAGGTGGCACTACATTATTACAGGACCCGAAGATACACCCTACCATGGCGGACAATACTGGGGAACCCTAATCTTCCCGCCCAATTACCCCTTCGCACCGCCAGCCATCCGAATGCACACCCCATCTGGTCGCTTCCAGCCCTCTACTAGGCTGTGCCTTTCGATCTCCGATTTTCACCCCAAGTCCTTCAACCCAGCATGGGAAGTGTCGACCATCTTAATCGGCCTGCTGTCATTCATGACGTCGGAGGAGATGACAACCGGCTCCGTCTCGGCTACATCACGCGAACGTAAGATATACGCTGAGCGGTCACGATGGTGGAATTCAACAGGTGGTGGCTCGCATGCCAAGAACCCGGCACAAAAAGGTAATGTTAAGGTTGGTGACGGCGGTGCCAAGTTCCGGTCAGAGTGGCCTGAGGTGGACAAAGAAAACTGGAATTGGATGACGGAAAAGAACATCAACACAACTACCGGAGAAGCCACCCGCTCGTCGTGCGGGCCAGCTTTAGGAACTACAAGTAGGGGAGGGCAAACACAAACCGTTGTTGACACGGTGGTCCAGCAGAGGGATGCCGGTACAGGATGGCTGGGTCGCAATCGGCTTCTAGTCGCTGGCGCGGTAATATTTATATACGTGTTAATAGCTAGGCTATTAGGCGAAGCAGAAGATGTGTAGGGGAAATCGGGGGTCATACAGTGCCCACATGATGATTGAGGGCATTCTGTTATCAGTTGAGATGGACGCGTTCCTGCTAGCAACAACCGAAATGCGGTAGCTCTCTAAGCTTATTGAGGGTTCAAAGCATCCAAGCCTTGTTGCAGGCAATATTTCCTAATCATCGAAAATGTGGTTTCACCCATCACTTCTCCAGGGCAAAGGCGTAGGAGACGAGGTAGCATATCTAAGTCCTTTTTTTTTCTCTCCCTGTACGATGTAGCCAACAGAAGGTTATCGAGATAGACGGGCAAATCGAATCTCTAGAGTTATAGCAGCCTCTCACGTACCAAGATCTTACTGCCAAACCCGGCAACCGGCGAGCGTCAGTAATAGTTCTTTTCTAACACAAGAGAAGGTCTATCCAGAGCTTCACCACTGCGAGTTTTGCATTTATGTACGCCGCTATGAAGCTCTACGATATCGCTCTAGTGATATCTATACTATAGTGCATTGTCCCATGCTCTTCTATGCACAATAGTTGGAATGAGTCGTTCTCTACTTATTAGTTTATGTTTAGTTTGCAGCTCGTTAAACTAGGTCAGTTGACGCCAACGTAGACAAAATATCACAAGCATAGACAGTCTTATAGTAGACTCATATAAGACAGGGCCTTCACATCACACCCAAAATGACGCCGGATAGTAGCTGGGAGATTCTCCGCCACTAACATCTCGGGTTGCTAGTGGCAGGTCACTTCCTAATTCTTATATCTCATGCTCGGTATCAACCCCCAAGCCACATTGCACGATTAGAATAGTTGCTTTGCTAGTAATCCTCGCCGTTTAGCCACGTTATGAACGGTATGTCAAATACTAGGTATGGAGTCACACTTCTTGAATTTCTAAGTATAAAAGTCTTCCGAAAAGCTGTCCTAGTCAATCATATTAAGTCTAGAAACTACCTAGATAAGTTACCATTATCTACTACCTACCTACCTACTCTAGGTAGTTTAGGTAGGTATGTAAGCAGTTGAATTATACATGTACATATACCTACATATAAAGGGTTAGTAGCGCCCCTACCTAGGTACGTCGTCATGTAGTTTAGCTGATATATGGGAAGGTAGAAGGTGCCCAGGTAGGGGCTGGTAGGTAAGTGAGGTCTGTAGGTAAGACACATGCAGTAGGCAATGGATCAAGGTCGAGTTTGGCGTAGGGAGACTCTCCATGTACTTCTTATTGTAGGCACCTGAGGTCCTTACAACATTCATCGCCATCGTGGGCACTCGTTCTTCTCGGATTCTCATATATAGCTCTCTTCAACCCACAAACACAAAATCCTTCACCATTGTTTACTAGCCATTGTAAATTACGTTTGGACGTATGCCTAAGTACTTAGTTCTTACCTAGGTCTCTTATGTATGTGAGGGCTGAGGAGACGTTGTAGGCATGTTACGCACTAGATAGAGGTAGCTACATACATATGTAATCCTATACATATATGATCTCCGAAGCACACTACGTGCCCGCCTTCCTATCACCATCTCACCTCACCTACTACTTCCTATTTTATTCCACAGACCTGCCTGCCTGCCTACCTGCCTACCTGCCTACTTAAAGTACATTAGGTAGGTAGTGCCTTGAAGGTAGCTTACCTCACATCACCTATTACCTACGGCGCTTTACCTACCTCCTACCAGGTACTTTCACTCTCGCCCACATCCAACCTTTCTACTACGCCAAAGGTAACATCTCGTCCATCCCAACACGCAACTCATAGCACCGGGCACCGTCACATTTACTACCGATGAAAAACGCTGCGCGTGTAAGCATAGCGAATTAAGTGCCAATCTATCCCTGCCCTGAAGCCTTGCCTGCTCAGGTAGGTGGGTATGATAACATTTCTAGGCGTCGGTCTATGCGCGTACGTTCCTAATTGGCATGCAGTTCTCGACCTCTAACAGTTGCGACCATACCCTTGACTATGGCGTCTACCGAAGAGCCTGTCGCTCCTATCGAGACGACCGAAGCAACATGCANCCCCCCTTCGCGCATTAACCCCCATTTTGGAGGCAGATTCCGGGTCTGAGGAATCTACCACTATGTTCCACAGAGATACCGATCTAAAGGTCATCGTCCGAGCATCCGGTGATGATCCCGCAACCTATATGGTCTGCGCGTCTGCCTTGGCATGCGCTTCCCCGATTTGGCGTTCTATGCTGTATCGTGATGCTGCTCGCGACGTGACAGATGACGCGAGACCAGACCAGACCCAGATCCTAGAGCTTGAAGGTGACCCAAAGGCTATTGGTCTACTTTTCCATATTGTTCACTACGATTTTAGCCACGTGCCCAAAGAGCCAACTCTCAAACAACTTTTCGAACTATGCAAAAGCGCTTATCAGTATAGATGTACTCATCTCTTATATCCTTGGGCTAGTCAATGGGCCTCGTTCCTGGCCAACTTTGTCGCTGAGGCCAATTGCTACTCTGAATGTCACAAAGCTCTTTTGTAAGTGTCCCGTTATTTCCGCCTCCTCATCCTCCCTACTAGCAGGGTCTAGAAAGATCGTACTCTTGGATTGCATTGAGATTTCCATGCTCCATAAAACGACTGACACCTGAGGCGGGATAGCGTCGCCTGGACTTTCGGTGAGATGAAACTATACCGAGACACAATTGACGCCCTTATCGTGAGCACCAAAATTGATCGCGACGGCAAAGTCGTGAACGTCTCTGGACAACCCCTTGAAGACATTTTGATGCACCGCGATCTTCTCGGTAAGTCATATATCATTCTTACTACTGATTGTCTAGATACTAATATAAAATATTAGAAATCATTACAGAGGCTCGTGCTTCTACTATTGCAAAAATTCTCAATGCTGTTAGAACACCAATTCAGGTCCTCTCTTCTGGAACACAGAGCGACCGTCTGTATTGCAAAGTGGGCAAGGATACTCAGCCATGCGAGATAATGATGCTAGGTTCAGTCATTCCTGCACTTACCAAGGCGGGACTCTTTCCCGTCCCGGAGCCTGAGAAGTTCACAGGTAGTATCGAAGGCTTGAAGGATGAGCTTGACAAGATCAAGACCATTCCATACGTCGGAAGGGAATGGATGCCACACATGTCTCATGAAAACTGTGACCTTGGCTTCCGCGAGTCCGTAATGACTTGCCTGAAGGAGATGGTAGTACCATTGAGCTTCTCCATCAGTAAGTAACCCTATATCAGACGCAACTAGTCGAGCGGACGTGGCAGTATTATGACTTAAGCCCTCGTATGTTAAACGAGATTCCACCTACTAATAAAAATTGGTACAGTGGATTGGATGTCTAGTCAGGCTGATAAATGTGGCGTCGAAGCCACGACAGAACTACAACAGTGGCGACAACAATCCAAGGCGTCTTCACCTATGGGCGTTTAGAAGGCTGATATTGGAAGCCGTGTGGAAGAGCGAGCCGAAGACTGAGCTGATTACGCGTAGGAAGTGTGTAAGATCTGGTGGACAAAACCCCGAGATTGTGATTAATGTGACGACGAAATGAGTGAAGAAGGGAAAAATGATGATAGTTTTCACTGAGAAGCCCGTAAAACCCGGAAAGCCCGCTCCGTTTTGTAATGTTCACAGTCGTCTCACGGAGTGTATAATAGGACGGCGTACGGTAATAATACTGATTTTTACCTGGCACAAATCTTAACTGCCGTGGAAGTGGGACTATCTAGACAAGCCTGTATATCTCAACCTCGAGGCTTGAGGTAACCGTTCACCTACGACTCGTACAGCTAGGGGCAGTCAAGGCTCTTGTACCGACCAATACTGTCTACTACGCCAATATCTGATAACTATCGGTTAGTAAATACCCGGGTCGCTGCTGGTGATGACAAAGGCCATTGACATGACTTTACAGATTAGACTACGGTATTGATTCCGGTTGTGGGTAATATTACGCTTCGATACGCGGTATTCTCGGACCCCTCGTGTAGTTATTCAGCCAGTAAGTTGACTTTCCGTTTCGTTACTAGGGCATCATGGGGCGCTCGTGACACTAGCAGTCACATGCGAAAAATACACGAGAAGCGGATTAGAAAGTCGTCCACACTATTTCTCGAACCAATGGGATATACATGAGCGTGATCGATTTGCATTCTGAGCTCCTTAGCAGTAAAAATTGCGATATAGACAGGCGAACAGACTAGCCACTGAACATTTCCATAGAATCCGTCATCTCACCTTGACGATTCCACAACTAGAGTACGTAACAAGACAAACTCCCTAGTTAGATGACGAAGAGAGCCGGTTCTTGTAAAACAAC
>JAPUUL010000801.1:0-13810 GCA_029590625.1 Lasiodiplodia mahajangana
TGGCTTCCGCGAGATCGGAACCTGGGAAGGGATGCCCACGGCGTCGGATCTGGCGGGACGGAGTTATAGAGTTTGACGCGATTGATTATTCTGTCACATATAGTTCTGTGAGTCACTCACCAACAAAATGACGAAGGGGGGGKNTTTCGGAGCAGCAGCTTTGCGGCGACTAGAACACGGGTTGGTCCCGATTTGCTGCTTAAAAAATGAAGAGAGTCATTCGCAATATTACAATTCGGTCTTGACCGGGTATTCCACTCGGTCTGGCTCAGGCTCTACCACTGCCACCGGCGCTGGCTGGCTCAGAGGTGAACTGGATATATTTTGAAACAAGGCGATCAAATCGTACTGTGGTCAGAAAAAGGCTATGGCTGCTACGATTCGCGCAGACAAAATAAGTAACCGGGCCGTTAAGACTATTGCGGAGCCACTCGTACACACACGATAGGGCGGGAGGCGAGATATTTCAAGCGTCGGACTGGCATCCGGTACGGCACAGTACAGTACCTACACACTATGATTGATAGACAGGACACCTTAGAGCGCTTGGTAGCTAATCTAGGCAGCGTAATGTGCTCCCTAGTGCAGCTGGCTCGCTAGAGCGGTGGTGCAGATACACTGGATAACCGAGACAGCATCGAAAAGGACACGGTACAGTACTGTACATAGCCTCTCGTGTTGGCTCAAAACTAACACGATATCCTAAGTATAATTCGACCTAGTCAACTAAGTAAAGAGTGAGTATTTGATTCATTGCCAAGGAGGCAAGGAGATGTGTCAGCTGTACTCGTAGAGTGAACAACCAAAGATTGGACGAATGGAAAGTCGGAGATGAGAGCTGCCAACCGTATTTCTGATTGAGCGAAGTGCGCGAGCGAGTCATCGGCGAGGTCACGTAAAGTGGGTCATGTTACGTAGTATGTACCTGCTGCAATCTGCAACCGCAATTATGTACCTTTAGCGACCTACCTAACTTTGTAATACACCACCATACCTTATTCTTCGGTCGTTTTGTTTCGAATACCGTAGATGTGCCTGGCTGTTTCTATCGATGCTACGGTACCATCTACATTGTACAGACTATATTCATACACATGTATCCTTGCCCGCCACCTGCATTATCCCACATACACCCAGGTGCCATGCAGCATCGGAGTCGGAGGTACTGCAGCAAGATATTTCCATACTTCCGTACACAATTATACTGGCAAGTCGAGTTGAGGCTATACCAACCGTCGAGTGCAGAAGGCGACTTTTCTTACGTTACCTCGACTGGCATCATACTCTCTCATCATGAGTCGGCGGTAGATCTGTCTTAGGCGGTGATAGGTATCCAGAAGGCAGTGTCCGCTAGTCACATTTACGGGGTGGACTCCTTGGTATGTACAGTAGTAGCGCCGGGGCGGGTGTAAAGTTCTGAGCATAGATAATCTTAGCCCACCCTAAGTAAATATAGGAAGTCAGTACAGATGTTAGGGTACTCGAGTAGTGCGTAGTCCAGTAACGGCCCCGTAGGCGCGCAGTTGGTGTGACTAACTAACGTAAGGTACAGTGATTTTCAGCGCAGAGATGTCTTTCGCTAAGCCCTATGATTATGGAGCACCAGCAACTCGTACTTTAAGCTGTCTGTAGCGTGCGCCGTTAGGTCTTGGCCCCCAAAATAGTACTTGACTGCAGGACCGGTGCAGGGGTACCAACGCCGTCAGAAGGCACATTGGCTCACCGGGATTGTTCGGTAGGTCTTCCATAATAATTCTATGCAGCAAGTGATGGACAGCCATGTTGCAACTTTTGAGATGTATCGAGACACAAACAAACTACCATGTACCCATGCAGCTGTCCACACCCCTGCCGTTTCCCCATCACTCCCCGATTATCGTCCAATCTAGGTACAACTCTTATTTTTTTTATTCTTTTGCGGCACCACCGCCGTAGTGGTACGCCAGTTTCGTTGCTGACATATTACCAAATTTGGATTGACCCAAAAACCCATGACAGGCGCACGTATGCTTAGTTTGGCAATTCTAGCTGACGGCCTCGCTGCTCGCCTTGCCAGTATCGCCCGTACCAGCGTATCTGCAGACACACCCAGGACTTCTCTCGAGCATGTTGCCCTAGGCCGCATCCTACGAGAGACTTCATACAATGGTTGGTTAACTCGTTGAGGCTGATGACATGCCTAGTACCCACCAACCTTGGCAACAGCCAAACCGCAGCACGCCTCAAGATGACAATGGCATCTAGTGTCCAGGGGGCTAAGGCTACCATCTCCCTGGCGCACGGTACTCGATACATGGATCTTGATATAGCTCAACAATATATATAAGAGTCCGGGAGGCATCCGGTCTCGAGAATTGTCAACACCAACACATCACATCAACATATCAACACACCAACACCACCATCCCAACAACTATAACAACACATCTATAATAACGCAACAAGACCACCAATAACAATATAAACCGCTTCATCTTCACCTCATCACTGACATCTCATCTTGCTCTAATCGAGAACAAGCTACTCTTTGATAACCCCTCTACCATCCAACCATCCATCTATCACCTTTACTCCTCACACCCCCAACAATTACAATGGCTGCCTTTGCTCTCTCTTCCTGCCCTCAGACACTGAGCTTCGGCCGAAGTGGTTACAACAAGGACGGCGATAACGAGGATGACAAGCGCTGCTTTGGTCGTAGCGGCTACAACAAGGATGGTGACAACGATGACGAGAAGCGATGCTTTGGCCGCTCGGGCTACAACAAGGACGGTGACGAAGAAGGCGACAAGGGCCGCAGCGGATACAACTAAACACCCCGTGGCGGTTGGGCCTCGACGCCGGCTCCTCCCGAAGAGGAACCGGTTGTCGTCACTCGATTCCTGATTTCTTCATGCTGTCTGTACCAACACGACACCGTCACTTTTGATTTCCTTTGTGTCTGCATCACTCAGGCGCTAGAGCAAAATTCGAGCATTTACACCGGCTGTATTAACACGATTGTACGATATACATTATAGAAGAAGACTTGGGCCGGCAACGGACAACGGACNAACATGTATTAGCATTGCACAGGATTGGGTATAGACATTTGCTTTTGGCTGGGCGGGGATTGGATAGCATTGGTACCGGAGCATATTGTACACTTATAATCGCACATTTGATTTAAATCAACCTATTTACCCACACAAAACCTGAATACTCGTTAGACGCAGAGACGTGAATAAGAAGGACGACTTACTTCTCAAAGATAACACCGAGGATCTCTTCAACATCGCCGGCCTCGCCACGACCTGTGATGCGCCCGAGACAAGCAGCCGCATAGCGGAGGTGTTCCGCAGCCATGCTGAGATCGATGTCACCGGCGGCTTCCTGATCTTCCTCAGTGACGTTCTCTGTAACCTCAACATACTCCTCTAGGCTATTTCGACATTGCACGAGAAGCTGCCTCTGGCGTTCCGTGACGCCGTGGAGGTCTTGTAAGCTTGTAGGCAGCGAAGTCATATTCTGGAACGCCAAGACTAATTGATCCGCCACGAGGCGTACTCCTCCGGGATCTTGCTTGTCAGAACCTTGATTTCGGGCGTCTTTACAAGATATGAGGGTAGGATTAATATTCTCTAGGCCAGATATCTTCTTCAGTACGTCTTCTTGAAACTTATGGACTAGAGGACGAAGATCCGCGTCAGGAACCGTGTCGATCTTGTTTATTAACACTAGTCGTTGTTGACATGCGGCTGCAAGCTTTAGAGTCTCGATGTCATATCGGACCTCGTGGCCCCCAGCTGTGCGTTCCTCCACAGAGGCGAGAACGATGATGACATCAGATTGTGTGGCCTTAGCCCTTGCGCGACGAATACCTTCCTGTTCAACAGCCCCAATTGATGTTTCAGAATCAGTAGCGTCGATGACGCCACTCGTGGTGGTGGTGGCGGTTCTAAATCCGGCTGTGTCAGCGAATGTGCATAGATAACCCCGAATGTCAAGATTAGCCTCGACAATATCTCGTGTGGTGCCAGATTCACCCGAAACGATTGAGGCTTCTCGACCAACAACTTGATTCATAAATGAACTCTTGCCTGCGTTTGGCGGACCCAAGAGGGCCACTTGGATGCCATTTCGAAGGAGTTCGGCTCGCTGACTAGCCATCTCATGGACTTCAATGCTCCTAAGTATGTCCCTGACCTGTTGACTAACGCCGGCAACAAGAGAAATGGGAGATTCGTCGAAGTGTTGGTCTTCTTGGAAATCTATGAGTGCTTCCATCTCGGCTCGCGCTTCCAGTAATCTGCGGCGCCAACCTTCGTATGTGCGACCTAAAGAGCCCGAGCTACCCCGAACAGCAGCTCGTCGTTGTTGCTCTGTTTCAGCCGCAAGCATCTCGCTTAACGCTTCAACCTGAGCCAGGTCTAGTCTGTCATTCATGAATGCCCGTTTCGTAAACTCTCCAGGTTCCGCATAACGAATATTACCATCGCCTGCGCACTTGGATATCGCGGCTAGAACTGCCTTGACGGTTGCATTGCCCCCATGTACATGCAGTTCTAACACATCTTCGCCCGTGACGGTTTGTGGCCCTGGGAAATATAGGACTAGAGCAGCGGAATCGAGAATCTCGGATCCTTGTGTGCCCGGAAGGAATATTGTCCTCACGGCAGCATACCGAGGCTTTGGCGCCTTCTTATGAGGGCACAGTTCATGATAGATCTCAAGAGCGGATTTAGCTGGAGAGTTGTCGGACGGGGCCAATTATGCTTACTTGGGTACAAGAAGAGCCGGAAATACGGATTACGGCTATGCCGGCTCTCCCATTGGCCGTAGATAGAGCGTAGATGGTGTTATGATGAGATGCCAGCGTGGAGAGAGCTCGGGATGGCACGTGGTACGCACGCCATCGCTTCGGATCTGGAAATGGGACTATGAGGGATCTGTGTAATGGAGCTATAATTAAACCCACCCCCTTTTCCGCGACGACCTTCCGGCAACTTAAGCACGGTGTCCTGGCGAGCGCAAGTCTCGTGACAATGCGATGCATAGATTGGGGATACCGCCGTCGAAAAAGCAGTGCTCAAAATTAATATCTGTTAGGTATGGAAATATACATAAGGCTGGGGGAGGCTAAGAGGTAAAGTAAAGTCGAGGGCGGATTGGAGGAACAAGTATCTAAAAAGTAATATCTGATTGGTTGGACGGCAATGCTGCAGAGTGGGTCGCAGCTAGCCATCCCGGCTGCTGTCCAATCCAAACGATGATAGGTCAGGTAAGTCGACGTTGTGGGGCCAAGACCCTTTTGGCGTAGGTATCCAGTCTAATTTTTTTCTTCGGTGCTGCAGACCTCTATCTAGATCTTGGTCCAAACCTCCCAATCCCGTGGCAATAATTGGCATTCCCTCCACCACTCTTCTCCATGAAGGGCCCTTGATCAAATTAAACGTCACTGAACAATCTTCATAACTCAAGAAACTACCTGCACAAGATCCGGACCCTTCATCTGACGTGTTGAGCATCGGTCGCACGACCTGTGATCCTTCAGCCGAGTTGAAATCAGCCTTTCCTATCTCACTGATTCTACCGTCACAATGAGCGACGAAATTATTTGGCAAGTTATGTAAGTTTGCAAGTTCCCATCTTCCTCAATCACTATTTTGCGGACACATGAAAAGCTACATGATGGTAGCATTGTTTATGATAACGACTTATGTCCCAAGACTCGCTAGTGAGCCTTTGCTAATCCCAACCCGCGTAGTGACAAGCAGTTCTGCTCTTACAAGGTCAAGGCGACGCGTGAGAGAACGTTCTGCCGCAATGAGTGAGATGCCTTTATAATATAGTTATGAAGCTACGTCGTCTAATGACCATAGGATGAATATATCTGGACTATGCAGTAGAACTAGCTGCCCCCTTGCCAATAGGTATAGTCCTATCTCCCCTCAAGTCATTTCACAGAAGAATAGTCGCTAAACTCTGATTAGTCGTTATGCCACTATACGCCCACATCCAGATCCCGTTAAGGCGATCAACTACTTGTATATTAAGACACCAGAGAGAGCGTAAGTATCACATACAAAGCCCTGCCTACCCTTCCCTATTTATTCGAAAGNAAAAATGTCTTCTTTTAATCCCTTCAATACCTAGGAGGCCTTATGTGTTCCAAAACCAGGGTACGTATATTTCAGAGGCTAATTTTCAACGTTGTAGACACCTACCCTCGAAACTATGGCAAAAAATCAAACTTTCACAGAACTATCAAGAAGCCTTGGCTCAAATCGAAGAACATCTCAAATACTGGCCACAGTACATGATCCATAGGTATGCAATTTGCTCTCTACTTCCTTATAACACGTACGCCCAAACGCCAAATTCGACCTTGGGAGCTTCAGGCGTGTCTCTAGGTGGTGCAATATGATTCGAGGCGACCGGCTATTTTAAATCGGATTATTATAGTCTATCAATCTACGTCGTTCTCTGTTGGCGATGGCCTCTTGCGTTAGGGCGAACACAGTTCTAGGCCGACTTACCTTCAACGAGCCGTACTCTATAATGTTCTTTCTTACGTATAGTCACTAACGTTTCGATAGAGCCAAGCAAAGACTTACCCGACTACAACAAGTCAGTATTCGTATGAGACGTCTGGCTAAAGAAGAGGCAAGGCTCGGTGAGAAGCTCGTGCCCAAGCTAGCTCCTAAGATCCGTAGACGCGAGGAGACTAGAGAAAGGAAGGCAGAGGCTGCAGCCAAATTAGAACGAGCCATTGAGAGGGAACTTCTGGGACGACTACGTGAAGGCGCCTACGGAGACCAACCCTTGAATGTGAGCGAGCAGATTTGGAAGAAGGTTCTCAATGCTATGGAACGCGAAGGAGAAGCCACTAGAGACAAAGACATGGACACTGGAATTGAAGATGAGGACGAGGACGAGGAGGAACGAGAGGAGGAACATGAGATGGAATATGAAGAGGAGGATGGTGCAGTGGAGTACGTTTCCGATTTCGAAGAAAGTGAAGACGATCTGGATGATCTGGAAGACTGGCTGGGGAGCGATGAATCTGGGGAGGAAGAGTCCGAGACAGATGAGAGCGAGGACGACAGTGAGGATCAATCGACAAAGAAGAAAGCACCTACGATAGGCGACAAGAGGAAGAGGGCACAGACTATTCGAGGCAAGCCGAAGAAGGTTCTTCGGCGTGGAAGGGAGATCGAGCATGAACATGAGCTCGAGCACCAAAGGCCTGAGCTTGCCTTCTAATTTTTCTTTCCAGAGCCCTATACTGGCATGGCTGGATTCTTGATACCCCTTGAACAGATACTCGGGCAACTTAGTACGAGAAGGCAAAAATTTGCATCCAAATCGACCGCATTTATTTATATCACTATGTCACCAAAGAATTATGTAGGCCGTTATGGAGAAGCGGGAATAATTACCGGGAGTCCTACGTTGTTTTATCATACTTACCTATTTCTACCTCTCGCCTCTCTATATCTAGATAGGAGCTTGATAGTAAAGGTAGGCGCGCGCGCATGTGAGGTAAGCAAGTTAAGTAATCAAATATCCTAAATTAGCAAGCGGGGCAGGAATACACCCCACCTCTAGCCTGGCCAGGGGCATATGTATCTAAGTACCCATGTAAGTACATCATGGATGTACCCAAGTCGCATCGACGAGGTCACATAGCAGCTTTCCCAATCTGAGACAAACACTAAACGCCCACATTCCGGGCATCGAATTCACTGTCCCCCCCCTCAACTCTCAATCGTCCGAAGATAGGCTCGCCAACTGCACTACCCATAGGACTTAACTCTAATCTCCACGCGTCCAACTAGTAATCTCCGTCTCCAGAAAAAAAAGTTTCCTGCAGGTGGTCGGAGGGTTGCCCGACGATTGACGGCGCCATGTCTGGCTGGTACAGCAACATCGTCGGCGCTACCACGTCAAAGATCTCCAATCTCCAACGATCATATTTCGGCGGCGAGGCCGACGGCGACACCGAAGACGATACCCATGTTTGCAGAGTGCTTCGTTCTTATTACACCGAGAAGGGAAGGCCGTTCCCGGGATGGCTACCACCAGACCCTAAAGCACCACCGCCCGCCACCGCTGTTTACTCGCAACCGTCGCAAGTAGGCGCCCGCTATGGGGGGCTCGGCCAACAACAACCAGGCGGTANGTCTGAGTTCACTATGGGATAACAACCCGGCTTCGCAACAACCGCAAGAAACGCAGAGTTTACGGAGAGGTAGAGGGGTACCTCCCCCCATGCGAAATAGCGGTGGAAGGGACAGTCCGTTTCGCAACTCAGATCCTATGGCAGGCGGTGGACGAGATGACGCACAAGCACGGCCTTTGCCATCGCAGCGGGCTGGCAGTTACCAGAACCAGGSASCTCGAATTCTATCCTACGTCGACCGCCGCGGCCGACCATTGGTCGCTATCATGGTTTCGTCTTCGGTGGGCTTGCTTGCCTATCTTGCCGACCTCCAGCAGGAGGGCGAGGTCCTCGACTGGCTTGTCGCCATCTCCGGCCTTTCTTCCATTTTCACGTGGCTGTCGATCTGTCTGGCACACATTAGGTTCCGACAGGCTTGGGCCAAGAGAGGCCACAAAGTCTCGGAGCTAGCCTTTCGGTCCCAGGTTGGCGTATTTGGCTCTTGGTTAGGCTTGATTATTAATGTTCTCATCCTCATCGCGCAGTTCTGGATTGGCGCCTGGCCAGTGGGCTACAAGGAAATGTCGCCAACAGACCTTGCCAAGAGCTTCTTCCTCGTCTATCTCGCAGCGCCTGTTGTTATCCTCTTTTACTTGGTGCACTACTTCTGGCATAAAACATCATGGGTTCGCCTTGAAGATATGGACCTAGATACGGGTCGCCGTGACTTTAACCTGCCCATACTCATCGCTCAAGAGAGGGAAGAGAAGAACAGTTGGCCTACATGGAAAAAGGTGTATAAATATATGTGTTAGGGCTCTTCGGAGGGTCCTTGGATTTTCCCCAGTTTGTCTTTAGATTGTGACATATCCCAGCCGTTCCAACGATTTGGTTTTTTGGATGTGTCCTACCTGCGGTTTACATGTTTATTTGTTTGGTCACACAATGCTTTATGACGAAGATAGCGAAGATACCAAGGAAGGCAGTTATGAGGTAGATGGATTAACAGTTCCGTACAGGCGTTGGGAGATTGCAGTCTTGTTTTGCCTTGGGTTGATTGGCAACCGGACGAAAGAGAGAATGAGAGTAGGAGCTCGGTGTTTAAGCGTAAATAGAGGCCACATAACAGTCAACTAATTTATTTTAGAACAATCACAATGTCGTAACATTGAGAGGAGCACATTTTCATTAGCTACTGCTATGAATTCGTTTCCTAGACTCAGAACTACACACTATGTTATGTTGCCCATAGGATTGAGACTAGAATTACCAACTACCTCAACCCCCGATTGAATGGACGAGGGCAGCTTTTCACGATTCCTAAACAGAGAAACGAAGAGAGAAAAATCGAAAAAAACTATATACCTAGAAACGAAAGCTGATTGTACAACTCAGACACAGGGATATTTCCCATCGTGCATCATTATCCATCTCGTCTTTTCAATACTTTTTAAGACAGCGATCGGAGCAAGCCCTTCCCTTTTATTTTGTACATCCCTTCTTCGAATAGTATGAGCAGATTCCTAACCATAGCGCGAGTTATATTGCAATCTAGCCGGCAGCCCGAATCTGAATAGTAAGAGCAAGGAACACACAGGGGATGTCGAGACTCATCTTCATGACTCATGAATAGCGTGGTAGCGTTATTGGTCATTACAAAAGACCTGGCTGGCGGCAATCCTGTCGATGCGCTCAACTCCTCCCTCAGCGCATCGAGGCATCCCGGGTCGCCTAAAAATCCCAGTTGAAGCCACCAGTCTTGGCGGCAGGAGGTTTCCTACCAGGGATGGATTTAGTGGTACGAGTGTCATCCTCATCACTAAAGAGCCAATTTCGGGTTGAGCCCTTCCCACCACCCATGCCATCGCCCCCAATAGCAATGCCACGGTCATCGCTCACCCTAGAACCATTCCTGGCAGCCGCTGGCTTGTTCTCTTTCTGTACTGGGGACTCGTCATAGGCAGCCCAATTGGATTCCATCATCTTGACAGCTTTCTTACGATCGTCACTCACGGTGACCTTAGCGTCTGACTTCTCAGGTGACGCATTATCATTCATAGCCCAGTGGGCATCGAAGTCTCGGCCGCGGTCTTTTAGGTTGGTGATAGTCCCAAGAGGTTGCTGCCCTTCTCCTGAAGCAACCTTGTTCCCGTCCTCATCATATAAATTGTTCTGATATAGGCCGAGTCCATCATTATGGGTGGCACCACGGGGACGTACAGGGCGATTATTAGTTGGTGTGTTGCCGTCATCTACAAACTCAAAATGTGTTTCGGCATCACGACGAGGCTTACCCTGCGGCGGTATCTGTGAAGCATCGCCATTCTCTGCCTCCCACTGATGCACTTCCTGATGGCGAAGAACTTTGCTTGGCTTGACCTTGGCGGGAGTAACGAAGTCGTCGAAGGACCATTGACTATTGTGTTTTGTCTTTCGCGGAGTTGGATCTGGCTGTGGGGCGTCCTGGGGATCAGATCCATCCGCAAATTCGAAATGGCTATACTTCTTAGGGTGGGGGCGGTAAAAACGATCCGGCGATTTGACATCTTCAAGTGATTCATTATGATCTTCGGTTTCATCTGCTTCAAACAAGCGGCTCGGCTGGAAGTTCTTGCCAGCGCCGACTTTAGGGGCGATCGACCCACCACGAACTGTCTCTAAAGTTTCGGAGACACCAACGGGTTCATCTCCCAAGATCTCAACAAAGCCACGCTGTGGTGGTCGAGGGCYCGAAGAGAGGCTCGCTATATTCAACTAAGTTAGTCTTACGTAACTTTCACCGTTACTCTAAGCACGCATATAGAGACCATGATATGGTATAAGTTAAAATAAAGAGCGTAAATGAGTAAGAGCGGAAATAATATAGTAGAATATAACCTGATATCAAGGAGATGCTCCCGCTCGTCTAGCGAGAGGAAGTTCTCAATATACACCACAAGCGGCGCTTTGGAGAGGATGTGCACTGAGTAAGCGTCGGGCGTGCAGTTCAAGTGCGCAGTCTCGATCTCATTGTCCGTTTCTATGGCTAAAANGGGACTCATTAATCCGTGGTCTCGGGGTACGGGGAAGCCGGCTTGGCTCTCGGCCGACTGTCAAATACTGTGTAACTGGATTATAAAGAAGCAGAATGGCAAGGCCGGCTATGATGTAGGAGAACATGGCGCTTGGTCACTCGGGTACCGTAGCACGGCGACGGAAGGGTCGGGAAATCCAGTGAAAGTGAAGCTCCCCGTTTGAGGCCATGGCACGATTACGATTGGTACGATCGATGGGGCAGTGGGGACTACAGCCAATCACAGGCAGTTTCATAGAAGTACTGTGCATACTACTGCTAGAAGATATCCTCCTTGCTCTACTTAATAGCTCCTTTACTGTTTCTTCTTCTCGTTATCTGTCGCCGGATTCTGACTGCCGTATCCTGTCCTCAAGAAGACGGACGCCAGCTTAAATACGATGTATGCGAATCCAACCAGTACCACAGCAGCCGTCCCGGTACCGATCCATTTAGTCTTGTTCGTATCAAGAACCGGGACCCTGATTTGGTGCTTAAGAATGTCATTTCCCTCTGGCTTCGGGTTCACGTGCCAGAATAGTGTCCGCGGCCCAAATAAACCATCAAAGCCTAAATTGACCCTGTCAAACGGGCTGTTTGGGAACTTGGTCCCTTCCTCAGTGTTACAAGCCCAGAATACGGCTGGCCAGGGAACGTTGATAGAGCTATATCCGCCCTCTGTAGGCGATAGGTACCGCAGGTGAAGTGGTATTTCTGCTGTCCACGGTGGGCTATTCCCGGTACTAGGAGTCTGTAGCTCTAAGAGCACACTAGACCCCCATAATTTCATCGCATAGTCAGGCGCCTCGAGGTCAACTGGCTGGCTGATGTAACGTAACGCCGTCAAGTTTTTGGAAGACAAGAATAGTTCGTCTCCAAGTTGATACTTATCGGCGAAGATAGTTCGTGGTAGAGTCATGTATGCATGTAGAGAGCAGGACGAATCTGGCAACGGTGGTTTGCTAGAGTCGATTCTTAGCTGCAAGGTTGGATGCAGTCCCAGTGGTTGAAGAAATATGGAAGAAAACGTTGAGTCAGCATCCTTGTGCCGCGAAGGGAACGCAAATAAGACTGGGGAGGGCTTCTTGTCTTCGCCCAGGACCGTCAGTAGACCAGTCACACCCAACTCATGAGCCTCTAAGTGTGGAGGTGTGTCGGGCGTCAAAATGCCGACCTCCGTCCTGTGGTCTGGGTGCGAATCGATCGACAGCTTTTGGCGACCCTCCGGCCAGACAGCTGCGATCTTTACAACATGTGATATGGCATCGTAGGACAAGTCGAGGGACACAGCATTTCCGAGTTCATGAGCCCATCTTCGACAGTCTCGATCCCCAGGCGTACACGCATACAACCCCGCATACGTCGATAGATCGGCCAGCGTATCTAACGGCTGGAAATATTGGAAGGCAGTCGAGTGCGAGAATCGATCCGTGGGGAGTTTGGTGAACGACTCCTTCAAACGTGTTAGTTGGCGCATTAGATAAATATCCTCTTTCGGGCTATATAAGGTCACCTACATCTGGCGATGAACAGTCCAAATTTCCAAATACGGCACGAAGCTGTGTGCATAGCCGGTAACTTTAATGAATCAGCGACTGTGTAATTCGAGATAATCGGCGCTGGTGCCTACGAATCTGCGGCGCTGGCCGTTTGGGGCGTGTAGAAGGTATGTAGCCCGGGTGGTAGCCTCGAATTCCAAGGCCCAAGGCTATCGTGGGCTTGTGGCGCACTCCAGCGGATGTGTAGCTCATGGATATCTTGGAGTAGTTCTCGGAGCTCGGCGGGCAGCTCTTCCAACGCCAGCGTGACGCGATGCTCGCGAACAGCTACCAGGTCTGGCCCGGTTAGAGAGCGATCGTGGATTTTGAGAGAGGACGGTTCGATGCCATGCTCGTTCCTGTGGAAGAAGGTAATACGATGCCGCATATTGAACTAAGTATTATGAATATCTATGGACTTTGAATGCTGCTCTGTTGGTTTCTTTGTTGCAATTGCGTCAGTACCTGGAGATGAACAGCTGGTAGGTAATTATAGGTACCTAAGCTCCCGAGGTTGGATGGAGCTCCCGCAGCTGTGGTCACCAGCCCCACCACTAGGTCGGGTCATATGGGAATTTCTGCAGGGGTTATTACAGGGTAAGCTACGGCATGCTACACAACATTCAAGTCAGTAGATATACACTTACACTTAATTTTAATCTGCTTCTCATACTACCTAAGTTCTTAGGTATATATCTATCTCTTCAAATGATGCCCGTACGATATAGATGATAGATGACCTACGCAATGCGAATATACGTCTTAATATCCATATCCAACATGACATCCTTCCATAGATTTCCCCAAGCCTCACTACCCTCCACAAAGCGACTGAGTGCATCTTCATCCTGCCACGCCCCAACAATCACAACCTCATCCCTATCCTCACTTCCCTTCTCCTTCTCAATCCTCCAGCCCGCAGTGTGTCCAAAGCCTGCAAGAGCAGCCAACTCCTCCTTAGCCTGATCCAAAACTTTCCCAACCCGCTCCCTCTTCCCTTCCCCTTCCCCTTCCCCCTCAACGCCAATCCTCACCACGCTGAGCAGCCCAGCGCCTAGCGTCTCTTCACTAAACATC
>JAPUUL010000802.1:0-13804 GCA_029590625.1 Lasiodiplodia mahajangana
CGGCTTGAGAAGCAGCCGCTTGCGCACTGCAACGGGCTGTACGTTCTCTTCTACTCCTTCGACCTCGAGTCGCTGCCTGAGAATAATAACTTTCCCCATGGTATATTCGGGAGAGAGCGGGCTTTTGCGGGCGATGCGTTTGTTGTTAAGCTTAAGGGGAATGAGATCGGGTCGGACTTGGGCGATGATGGGTGGGCGGCTTGGGATAATGTGCCCTCGGATATTCTGAGCTTGCCTATTATGAAGATGTGATCGTTGGCTTGAACCCTGGGAGCCACGGAAGGGGATCGAGGAAGAAGGCGTGGTCATTTCAGAGGTCTTGATGTTCATTGCACTGAATGTGTCACAGGGTAGATGCCCGCGGCTTTTATGCCACCGTGGATAACGGCGACATTGAGACAAAACGTGATGATTAGAAGGTGACTTTTGCCGAATGCGAGGTTATATCGCACTCTCTTAGGACTAGATAACGAATCACACACTTAGTTGAGCGCGAGACTAGGTGTGACTCCTAGTCCCCCAGCTCGTTCGTAGAGGCACATAGGACCGGAACTCGAAGAACACGTGGGTTCAAGTCTTGAAAACCGAGGGATTCTGATAGCTTGGAACGGCTCGGCGATTGGGAGATGACATCGCCGCTTTAGGAAATAGGTATTCGGGCTCCATCAAGCATCTGTTCTTGATCTGGCTTAATTGGGCTTCTAGTATTCCGGCATCCGCTCGAACGTCCGGGGGTTCCAATTCTGACCCTGCCACTATCGTTGTCAAGGAGGCACTGGATCGCTCTGGACCCTGTTGCTCCGACGTGGGTATTGCAGGTAATGTCCGGACCACGAGCAGATGGGTCGCGACGAGTCTCACGAGGTCGGCGATCACCGAGTTCCGTGGCCAGTCGGGATTGCCGGAAAGTTCGTCTAGCCAGAACCTGACTACTGGGTTCACTTCGCCCTGCATCTCGCCGTTAACGTCCTGCCTGATAGTGTAGAAGGCCTCTTCGAAGGTGTGATCTTTAGAAAGGGCCCGACTGAGCTCGTCCAGTCCTTGCCGTCCGTACAGTAACCATATGACGAATTCTAGTATGACACACCCCAAGGACCAAATGTCGTATTTCCGTGACCTTGGAAGCTTGCTAGAGGTGACAGTCTCCGGTGGCTCATAGCGCATTGTGCCGACCCTAGTATCAGTTCCGACCGATCGAAGTTGTGTGCTGATATTGTGTTTCTTCGCGAGGCCCAAGTCACCAAGCTTGAGAGTCCCTAGAGTAGTCTCATTGTTAAACCTCAAGATATTCTCGGGCTTTATATCTCCATGTCTCCACCCACTCTCGTGGAGTGTGTACAGAGCACCAGCTAGACCGTAGAGCTGTTCCACAGTTTCCTGGATTAAATGCGGTGTCAATGGCCAGAACTCATTCGCCATCCAGAACGCCCGCAAGTCGAGCCCGTCTGCCCAAGGTAATATGAGATATCGTTTTTCCCCTCGGACAATCGAGATGATTGTGGTTAGCAGATGCTCATGGCGAACCTCACGAAGAGCTTTCGCGGATTCTGTCTCGTGCTCAAATAGGCCTCGAAGTCCCTTATCACGGGCATCCATCCGCAACTCTTTGAGCGCGACACGGAGGTTATGTCCGTCCTCGAGGGCCACTATGCCGCGGTGGTGGTCACGATGCAGCTCAACTTCGTAAACTTCGCTAAAGTATCCCAGACGAGAGTCCCGGCCAACGCGGACCAACGGTAGGATAGTTCTTTTGTCTAATACCATCTCCTGATGATCAGGGGTAAATATGGGTGCGAGAAACTGCCACTGCGAATGGTAGAACATTGAGGTGGCCGAACGGCGCCACGGCTTCTCATGAAAGCGCCCAAGGCTGCATCGTGACGACACTCGTTGTTGGCCAATTGAGCTTCCATACCTCCACATTTCATGAGTTCTCGTGGGATAGGTAAGTGGCGGTCCGTGACACCCCGCTTTCGCAGACTCTGGAGAGCCTCACTAACATTAACCATGCCAATATTTACTATGATGACGAAGATCTTTCTTGCGTCGTCTAAGACAAAGTTTACAAGACTTTGAGTTTCCTCATCGTTAGCGCCCAAGCATGCTATCGTTGCTCTGATATTTTCGGATGTTACTAGCCTCCTAAGGCTGTCTGCGGGGAGGAATCGTCGGCCGTAGTCAAAGGTGCTCTCCACAAGGGCGTCATTTATCTCATCTCTCAACTCGGCTGATATGGTCATAGAAATAGATCTTTCATTTGGTGTCGTCGATAAGCCTCTTGGTAGTAACGTTGTGGTCCCCTGACCCGTTGTCGTCGCTCGAGAGTCTCCGGCAGCTACAGGGAAATTGACCTCGTGCCTGTTGTTCCGAGTCCCCGGAGTCGGTAGTCTAACTTCTTTATCTTTCTTCCCTTTAACACTACGAACGCCTTCACAAAATCTTGTGGAGGAAAATAGCTTACCATCGTGCTTGGACCAGTCAACATGGCCCATATTATCACACATCGAGGATTCTTTCATCCCTAGTGAGCTATCAGGTTTGGCAGACAAGGCTTCATTACTTAGAGTCCTGAAGTCTGATTTCGACGAGCCTGGAACATGAACGGACAATGATATATCGCTATCCTTGCTCTCCGGCGATATATTATTTTGGCCTTCTCCATTATTCAACGACTCGGGACGCTCGGCACGATCATGCTCACTGCTGATACCTCTGAGAGATAGGAAAGCCAGGCTTTTAATTTCACTGGCAATATGTCGGATCAGCATTTGTTCCCTTCCTGAGTTATCAAAGACTGCGTCCTTGGTGGGGTTGGGTAACGGCATGCCGTCTATGAACTCATCCGTCACATAACTCTCTTGAGGTCGAGGGGCGTTTGAGTACACAAACAGCTCACTCCTATCATCGCTAACGGTATCTCCCTCAAGGTAGGCCTTGGCGAGGGCACTCTCATCCATCGGAACACGCTGATGACACAACGGGCAGACGCTGCGGCCATTTCGTTCGGGTCCAACATCTTTCTTTGACATCAAGACTATACAGCGATCCAACCAGTCAAAGCAATACTTGACTGGCTTGTCAAGTTATTTAACTAATCAAAACAAAACAATGCTTTGAAAATTAATTGGAATTAAAGCAAAGTATTTTTATTAATTAATATAGTTAATAAGTACTTATAAAGTAATTTTAATTAATTTTTTAAAAATTTTTAAATTTTTTATAAGGTATTTTTATAAGAATAAGTTAATTAAATAAAGTTATTTAAGAACTATTTAAAGGTTGTTATTGCTGACCCAATGAGTGGTGAGTCTGCTGCTGCTTCTAAGAGTAGAGGTAGAATCAGCAGTATTTATACCAGATGCCCCATAGTCGTTTTATATACTTAGTCATCTCTACCAAACTAGGGAGATGAACCTTCCCAATATAGAGAGAAGCACTAAGCTGAAAAGTAAATTGTAACGTGATATTTCGCATGACTACTTACATCACGAGCCCGTGCCGCATTCCTACGTTGGCGATTACTGTACCGAAGGAGCATCGAAGCTCTTGGCATCAACGGCTGAGATTAAGGACTCCATTAGCATAGGCGGTAACACCGTTGCTGTATTCGAGAGAAAGGAAGGTGTTACATAAGTAGTATCCAGTGGCTTGTGATAATTGGAGATGGTACGAGTCTCGATAGAGAGGTTCCTAGACGACAACAACGTCGACCCTTAAGTGGTATCATATACTTATAACGAGATGAAGATCGTGGAGATAAATCGCGACTGCATGTTCGAGATAGGCAGCTCCTCTGTGATAATCATTCACTGCTAAACCATCATATCTGCTTAGCAGTGGCAAAATGCCATGCGTATAAGCACTTTGTTTCGACGTTTCGAACCCATAACACCAGGGATTACTAATCGAGAGTACTGACAAAATAGATCTGTTGAATTCCGAGGTCGATGACCCTTTAAATTTACCCCAGACTACTATTGAGAATACCGACGCATTATTCTAATAGTTAGATGCGCTGATGCACCAATATGGCAGGTACCAGTCCCTACCTGGACAATAAGGTGGTGTTCGACGATTGACGTTACAATGTGGCCGTGCATGTGGCCGTATGGGTGCATTAGCCACACTTGATTGGATGTACTCGCAAGCTACAAACCAGCGCAAGCTTTCCGATGTTCTCTCCATTAAAGCTTTATCTTGTTGGGGCTGTGTAGTGAAACTGCTTGTGCAATTCAACACGACCTGTACTCTAGAAGCCTGGCCACTGTCACTAGGGCACTTCCAGACATTTTGCTCAAGTGAGAGCGTAAAAGATCGTGAGATTCTTCAGAAGATTTCCTAGGCTAGGGCCCTTTATAAACTGTAACTCAGAAGCTAAGAAGACTAAGGCAGGTAGGGCTAGGCTATTTATATAGGAAAAACTCACCATCTTCAGCCTTAGGTAATTAATCTTCACCACCCATAGGGTCTGCATTGCCTGCACTGTCACTGAAGCTAGACTACGCTATCTGTTTTAACGGTAATACAGATGAGAGTATCATTTATTTGAATCAAAAGACTAGCATGCGCCTGGTATCTTTCGCGCGCAATACATAGGTATCTGTAGGTACCTAATCATATATGTATACTGGTATAGCCGCTGGGACATTGGTTAGTGTGACCTCTATCCTGCACTCAGGATACCCGAGCCACAGCAGCACAGCAGGCGCATTCCACATGTACCTTATGCGTCTTCTATAAGTACATGTATGTGTGCACCTTTTTTTGCCGGACCCCGCCAATAGTACGCGGCTGTCAGCCTACCTCATCTCTCTAAGTGCGGCACCGAGCAGTCACTCGACTGCGACGCGCAGATAGCAATACCATCTATGCAGTTCCCATTCGTGCGTTGGAACGTAGCAGTGCAAGTCCATCCATCCATCCAGCCATCCATACACGCATGTGCCCCAAGGAGATGCCATAGAGCAATCACAGCCTGCTTGCACATATATGATTATGCCTTTCAGGTGTGTTTAATTCGCTAGGTAGAGGTGTTTATACGCACTTCCAATGCGTCTCGTATCACGCCTTACACAACCGCATGTATGTAATATACTAACCCCTCCGCATGAGATAGATGCCTGCCCCGCGGTAGGGAGATAGCTACCTACTGATGTGACAGATAGATATGATTTGCCTGTGCGCTACTCTTCATCATCTCATCCCACCTACTTACATAACTGTGCAACCTCGCAACGATCATGTTCTCATGAACCCCCGCCTCAATATCTTGTTTCGTTTCGTCTCACTTCGTCTACCTACCTACTATTTACATAGGCAGTCTACTAGGTACTTAGAGATAGGTAGCCTCCCCCGTCACCCTACATTGCCAACATTGAACCAATAACCCGCTGCATCAACCAGGTAGCTACATGGTATCATCTACCTTCAACTCTCTTCAGGCATCCACGCAAACACACACATCTCCCCATCCTTAGCCATTCACCCCGCGAATTAAAAGAAACACACTAAGTGTCGCCTGTCAATCGATTGCCTGCCTGTTTGTTTGGGCCAGCCAATGACGAGTATAGTTAGGAAGGCCGTGTGGTCTGCTGCAACTACCCGCTACCTTCAAGAGACACCTGTGCAGAAGTCTAACCATTCTTTCACTTTTCCCTCCGAGCACTTGCCTTACATTCCCTCCCAAGTTGCACTGGGTATCTTCAGTCTTCCATCGCCGCCCTTTACTACTTCACTGCTCCCCCATCTATTTATTCACTTGTGCCTGCGGAATTGAAGGCACCGTCCCTGTGTTTTTATTCCATCCTTTCTTCCCTCTCGTGGCGGTCATCCTCCGTCAAAGGGAGCATAGCAAACCGTCGATTTAAATCGGGTTCTCATCATGCCACCACAGCAACAGCCTAGCGGCTTCTCGGTTTTCATGGCCAATGTGCCACCGGACTTGACACCTTCAGGTCTGAAAATACAACTGTCTCCGTTTCTAGAACAGCTCCGTATCGAAGACTGGGACTGCGAAAAGCCTCGTAGAAAATCTTTTGGTGTTCTCAGCTTTCTTCACCGGAGAGAAGGTCAGGCCTTCTTAGACAAACATGGCGAGGAGCCTATCCCTGGGGCCGTATTCAATCGGAAACCTCGGATGAAAGCTCGGCTTTTCCTCTTACAAAAACCTGTATTCTGCAGGCAGAGCGACAAAGAGGTCGATCCTACATTCTTGAGGGTGCTTGAAAGGGACGCAGAGGAGAGAAACCGCCCCGCCGAAGACGTTGAAGAGACCCGGGTTAACCATAGTCCTGTTGTCTTCGAGACTCAGCGCCTTTTATGTGGCCATTACGACTATCCAAATGGAACCATAGCTTATATACCGGACATTCAATGGTCCGCGGGAGGCGTTGCAAAGTTTGCCAGGAATACCTTGATTGTCACCTTCAAGCACAGCGTCGGCCAAATACGACGTGAGTGGTGCCTCGGTATACCCTCAAGAGCTCTTTTTGCTCTTAAGAATCTACAACAACCTATTTGGAACTATTGCTAACCGTCTTGTCTATAGTCGAGTTCCCCTATAGAACGATTCATAAGGTGTTCATCTCTACTCAACTAACCTCCCTATTTCTAACCCTCTGGGAACCACCGAGAATATTTTTGCTCCCTCATCAAAGCGACGATAGTGAGTTTCTCGGTCTATTTGGGAACATGAGGTTGACTCCGGGCCTCCCTCGTCCTGCAGAAAGGGAGCGCTTGAGCAAAATTCCTCACGACAACGCAGATCATAGTAAAGTTCTCGGCCAGTCACTCATCTATTGTATAAAATTCTCTCCAGTTGAATTCACTTCGAAGACCGAACGGCTGAAGGGAGAGAATGAGTATCTGGAGTTCTTACCCTACAACGTCCCTATCCTCTCCACCGGCTGCAGTTATATGGCTGACGGACTGGCATCTTTTGCATCCACTGTTGCAGCATGTTCACAGACGATCCCGTTCGAAATTCTATATCAATTCCAAGCATTGGTTCAAAACGGTTATCTCCTACCTCACACTGTTCAGAAGCTACTCTTTCGATTACAGAAGAGTAAACTTTCCTTCCCTCTCGAAAAAAAAGAGGGTGCGGAGGCAACCGAGCCTGGAGCCTTGCCGGCACGGTTCCCTTTTTCAGCCCCCGCAGTAAAGAGTAAGAGCTAGCTAGTCCTTTCTCTGCCTATTTCCTTTCAGAAGCTTCACGGAATAGCCACTAGATTATTAGAACTTACTACCATTCGCGCACCCCACATAACATTCTTTTGAATCTCTCGACGCCTTCATTCTTCATTTTCTACAGATGCTAACCCTTCATACCTGTAGAGATGTTCCCAGATATCCCATTTCCCGGCCCCTACACGAAGGCTGAAAATTTTAACCCGGATGAGATATGGTCACTGCTTGAGACCAACGAAAAGCAAATACAACAAGGCCTGATTCGAGAACTTTTTTCGGAGCGGGCTCGTCAGAACCTAACCATGGTCTACAAAGTGCAAGTAACTCCCACTAGAATAATCTTCAATGGGCCCGAACCGGAAGCGAAGAATCGAATTCTTCGGAAGTTCCCACGCCACACCGGTTATTTTGCCAGAATTCAATTCTGTGATGAGGACGGCCAGGATCTCTTCTTTAACCCTAAAGGTAAGTAAACCAATTTATGCCGGAGATTGTTTCCTACATCTCCTCAGTCTCCACGTCGCCCGTTACGTTCGATTCTCTGCCGTTTCGGGGTCGAGTTAGTGCTCTATAGTATATCACGAGCTCCAGCAACGGGCTCCCTCCGAAAAATCTACGAAAACCCGGTATATTCCATTCCGATCAGCTCGTGCTAATCAAACTTATTCCAGTATCACTGGGGATGATATACTCAAGGTTCAAGAATGTTCTTCTCAATGGTTTCCCCATCGCTGGGCGGTTATACAAATTCCTAGGGTTTTCACATTCGTCTCTCAGATCTCATGCCGTCTGGTTCATGGCTGGCTTCGTGGATGACAACAAACAGCTACGAAGTTATGCCACCGTGATACCCGAGCTTGGCGATTTCAAGGGCATCCGCTCTCCCGCCCGATGGTACGTATTGAACACCTCTAAGGACCTATAAGGCAACTATAATCTTATAGGGCTCCCGGCTAACTTTCTTAAAGTGAGTAGATTGGAACGAGGTACTTCTTATGGGTTAGTATGCTAACACGACATAGGTGCAGCTCGGATTGGCCAAGCCTTTTCAGAAACTCCCATAGCGGTCAACCTGGTTGAATTGGGCACCGATCTCAAAGTCATACCAGATGTCAAATCTAAGGATGGTAGCCGCGTCTTCAGTGATGGGATTGGAACAATTTCTAGAGAGTTGTTAGAGGCAATTCATGATATCATGCCGCAGAAATCGCGCACTGCTACTTGCCTCCAAATCAGATGGGCAGGTGCGAAAGGCATGCTGAGCCTGGATGATACGCTCGAAGGCAATGTCAGTAGGTGATATCCGAAGAAAATATCCTGTTATTTCTGACCAAGTACTTACTGACTTCGAATCAAAGTGTGCGTGCGGGGTAGTATGATCAAGTTTGAAAGCCTAGACGTACAGAACCTTGAAATATGCGATGTTGCGAATAAACCTATACCTCTAGTTCTCAATCGTCAGATGATCAAAATCCTTGAGGAGTAAGTAATTATCTGGACTATTCTCGTTCTAAAGTCTTTTTCAAGGCTGTTTGTATTTTAGAAACGCCCACCTATAACTCCAGCATTGCTGATGGCTGACTACGAGGTTCTAGCATGAGAGTTCCCAACTCATGGTTTTTCAAGGCTCAGAATCGAGAACTCAACCGTTTACGCAAGATTACGGCTATCACCAATAATACGGTGGTATTTCTAAGACGCCAGAAGGTCGCGGAACAGATGGGGTTCTCTCAGTTCATTCGTCGCCTACATCGATTAGGGTTCGATTATAAAAAGGACACCTTCCTTTGCTCTATAATCGAAGCAGTCGTGTTGCGTGAAGTTCGCCTTCTTAAACACAAGTCTCGAATCCCCGTTGAACATGGAGTAACATTGTTCGGAGTTATGGACGAGTTTGGATTCTTGGGCGATGAGGAAGTATTCATCACATTCGACAAGCAAGAGGGAAGCTCATACCCGAATCTCCACAATCGTCTCGTAATTGTTACCCGGTCGCCAGCTCTACACCCTGGTGACATACAAATCCGTAGGGCCATAGTGCCTCCTCCCGGGCACCCCCTCCGTAGTCTGACTAATTGTATCGCCTTCAGTCAAAAAGGAGATCGAGATCTGCCTAGCCAGCTCAGTGGAGGTGACCTTGAGTAAGTTTCTCCAAGTCTATTTCCCAAGTCTACTTCCCAAGTGCGCCTTCTATCAGAATTTGAAGTTCTGGTACCACAAGATGGCCCAGATGACGAACTCCTGCATTTTGTTGTCTTTGAACTGACTACAATGTTAAATAGTGGAGATATCTACAACGTAATATGGGATCCTATTGCCGTTGATGGGTGTACGCGTGAATTTGCACCTGCTGACTATCCTCGGGTCTCACCGCTTAACATAGATAAAGATGTGCAGCCATCAGATATGACTGATTTTTTTGTTGATTTTATGGCCACCGACCAGTAAGTTTCATTTTAGGGTCTCCAGGGCTAACACGCCCGCTCCATTTCCGTATGGCAAGCTATACAAAGACATATGGAGATGCTTCCGTACCAAACCGCGAACGATTTTAGACTACTCCTCAACACAGTTTATCAAGGAATTGATACCAGAGATCACCTCTAACGCAGCTCACAGGCTAGGGCTTATCGCTATCAGGCATATCATCCTCGCTGATCTGCACGATGCGGGCACTGTTCACGATGAATGCAAGTTACTTGCAGAGATGCATTCGACTGCAGTCGACTATTCTAAAACCGGCATACCAGTGGACATAAGTAGAATGGCATCTTTGAAAACGAAGTATCGGCCGGATTTGTAAGTTTCGATTGTCCAAAGTCGTCCACTGAGAGGTTCCCTAATGGTCTAGTAGCCTGGCTCCTGCACCCCCTGCCAATATTGTGGACAAAACAGAGATTCGGTTTGAAGCACCTGTTGCACCGTCGGCTGAGGCTGACGAAGACGATGATGCTGGCCCCAAACATATGTTTTACAAATCAGAAAAAATATTGGGCGAGCTCTATCGTGCTATTGACGAAAAGAAAATCTGGAGAGACGACATTCACTTGGCTGTCAACCGCTTCGGCCCTTCTCTCTGGGATGAATTATTTATGCACATAAATCGCGAATGTGATGATAACCTGGGCGATGTCAACTGGCGGAGAGCGCTAGATGATGCGCATAATATCCGTCAAGTGTGAGTATTTGTTTACGGTAATATTGATAAATTACTGACACCTACTTAGATACGACGATGCCATCTGGATGGCGACTATCGACTACTCAGATCATTCATCGAAAGCAATAACCGAGCTTGAAGTCTTCACTGGCACGATATTTAATAAGTCAGGTATCCAGACGCGCCGACAACGTGACACGTCTACACGTCTCAAGGATGAGTTCGATCGTATTACAAAGTGGATTGAAGGGCTCATCAGGAAGAAGTCGTCAGGGGATGCTCTCGACGGGACTGGAGATGATCCGCGAGATGGATACTATGAGGAATCCACGGACCCCGAGGCGGAGTCTACAGCACTAGAGTTAAGTATTGCATGTCTACATGCGGGGGTGGCCGGAGGGGTCCGTCGTAGCTCTAATGAGCGGAATTCTAATGACTTTGAGAGCTTCAAGGTCATTGCAGCTCACTGCGCCTTGCGCGAGCTCGAAATTGCCATCAAGCGTAATGAGATGGCCGAGGGGGCTGCCTTTCTGGGTGGCGGGTTTCCGGGCGTGAGGAACGGGAGGGTTTAATCGAAGCCCCATGTGAGCACAAGATGGAAGATGAGGACGAAAGTTTGTTCCGAGATGATTCTTCTATGTATATCTGGACAGTGACTTGGAAGGCTTACGAACAATTGTGTGATAGAGAGATACCAGAACGAGTAGTGGAAGAACGATACATTAATGAGATTAACTTGCTGCATACGACTGTCGCTACGTCAAGGTAGCATCTAGAGGGGTAATGCCTACTTCATCGCGTACCCACGGCTAATTCCGCCTTTGAGGCTTCTGTGCCATCTGTCTACATACTCTCAGTGGGGGACCGGCTGCCATGTCGGATTCATCCTCGCGACCTGGGATAAATATCGCGCAGAGAGATAGATAGATGTCCACCCAAAGTGCAACGCCGGGCGGGAGTAGAGCACCAATCATAGGGTGGAGGGCGTGAGGACACATGTTTGATGTTGAGAAAGCATGCGTGTCAGCAACTCTGGTCTGGAGACTAGTTTAGACTGGCGAGATATGAAAGCCATATCTCACTGGCGAGCAGGTGGTTTCGTGCTCCGCAGTTTCTTGCTCAGATGTACATACGTTCTCTACGTGGTTCCTCGAGGCCACCTATCGTTGGCCTTGCTGCCCGTATCTACTCTATCGTCTCATGCCAGCGCGCCGAACTTTGGGGGGCGCCAAGTATCTGGACCCCGAATGCGTCCGGGCCAATTAGACATTCACATGTACGGCAGCAGGGTAGTAGTGGTTTCTATCTTGATTTTCTTGGGTATTGGGGGAGGGGGGAGGGGAGGTAGGTTGGGTTTCATGGCTATAGGGCGAGGAGGGTAGATGCGTGCATGTCATCTGCAAGAGGGGGAACTCGATATACGATGCGACTATACTGTCTGTGTCATCAGACATGTGACGCGGGAGGCTCTTGGTGGAATGGATCCTTTCTTGCGTCTTGGTATGATCTAGGACAAGATCAGATGGATGCTAATAAAAACCGATATGCTGTGTGTTCCTATCTAGTGGAAGTAGGGTGCGGTGATGCTCCGCGTCAAAGGCGAGTAGCGAGGATGATATCTGATAGAGGGGCTTGATCTATTCGCGAGACGGATTTCTCTAGGATATTTCAACAGAAGAATTAATAGTTAGGCTTAACAAGCGCGAATAACAGGCAAAAACCTACGACAATAAGAAGATGTGTCTGTCTATTGGGGATAACATGCATTTTCCACAATACGATCGAACTATGGACGATGTTCTGCGTCCGGGTCTTGACTTACACGCAGCTGCCGATGCCTGACCAGAGTGTCAGCAGCTGGCGACGATCATGGTCCGGACCCAGTAACTGAAAAGGGTAAATGGATAGTACTGTAACCATCTCCAATCCGTAATGTACTTGGTGCTTGCCCAGTAAGAATCACCCTTGTCAGGTACACATTTTACGCTAACCCATAACTCGGCTCGCAGAAGGTATCCCGCCCCAAGGTACTTCCATCAAAAATCTGTCGCAAAGGCCGTCAACTGGCTCGAGCGCTACCCTGTCCAAAGCCTCGCAGACCCACAATACTTGACAAGGTTAGGCTTATACCCTTACACCAGAGTACAATGCCCATTTTCCCGACATTCGCCTGGCAGTCCGCATGGGAAATCTCTACCAGATTAGGGAAGACCAAGAGAAAATAAAGCGGCTCGGTCCCAGCGAGTTTTTCAGAGCGGAGACGGATCGACGTCGTGTAATTATGACAGAAGCTGAGGGCATCCCGTGGGTCTCGTTACCTAATAATGAATGAGCTGGGTGCAAACGGTTCACCCAGGCTACTCGTATGTAGGTAATTGAGCTAGTCCTATTTTACAGTAACGTTACTCACTTTGGTTCCCGCGCGCTGGGAAAACTACGGACTTTTTACAACACGCTAGGTTCACTAGCGTATTGGGATGGGATGGCGCGCCTCGTGCCGTAGCGTGCATCTTGCGGAGTGAGCGGACGTAGCTTATCTCATATTAATGAATCTAGGTAGCTTCGGCGACCGTGACCATGATGGTCGAATAGGTATTGCGTCGGCCGAGAGGGCAAGGGCTGAAAATTCGTCGAGATATACCCACATGCAAACGAGGGATCTCGATGTTTCGATGCTGACTGTTGTTGGTCTTGCCCTGTCCTTCTCTCCCGTCTTGTCGCAAAGATGAGCTGACAAGACGGGGCGAAGACAGGACCGGATATACCTAATTAAGGCAGGCGAGGCCAGGTATTCTACCCCGAACGCTCCAGAGCGCAGGCGTGTGGCCAACGGGAGATGGGCCGGCGGAAGAGGAACACGCTGATAAGTTCAAGTTTTGTCGGGTTTCGCCTCTTTGATTATGACATGTCTGCTGATAAGTAAGCGACGTGTACGTATAGGTATCTAGATAGAGGGAGGGACAAGTCGCGAGGTACAGGCGTGACAAGCTGTTCCCTTCTTGGTAATTGTTTGGGGCGTCGTCCCAATTCGCAAAGCTCCGTCAAGTATACTAACAGGGCGCATATGCTGGGGACCGGGCTGACATCTGACGGAGAATTACTGACGAAAATTCCCGGCCAATGGCAAGAGATGCGCATATGCCGGCTGCTCTGAAGACCACACTTTGACGGGGGCACTCCCTAGGACTACCAGGACTACGGGGGGCAAAACTTCGCACCGCACCGCACCTTGGGACCGCATAGGGTAATCTATTTGTCTCGGTCGTCTGAACGCGTGTCTGGGCAGTCGGGTGTCAGGAGTCTAGATGGCTACTCGCTGTCGCGCCGCCGCGAGTGGGACGGACCGTCAGGAAGCCCCAAAGTTGCCTCATCGAGGGGCCTGGGCTGGGTTTGTGGGTTGTGGGTTGTGTGTTATGGGTTGGATATGGGCTGTGTCGGGCGGAGCTGCGAGCCGGC
>JAPUUL010000803.1:0-13795 GCA_029590625.1 Lasiodiplodia mahajangana
AGTCACTGGGCTTGATCTTCCGGGAGGTATATATGTGTCCCTAGGCACCGTATAACTGAAGATATCCGCCAATTCGGACGACTCCCAGTCATTTTCCGGTTTTGTTAGTGTGGCGTTACCGGACGGGCTAGGAGTGTTAGCTAACATTGTAACGTGATATTTAATCAAGGTGTGACTTACCCTCCTCCTATTACCTCTGTAACCACCCCTGGAACCGAGTAGCTCACATTGGGGTTGAATTCCGTTTGCCAGTAAAACGTCGAGGTGTCTAATACCTTGACTGGCGGGTACGCTGGGTTACAGGTAGTGGCGAGCAAAGTTGGGGTAAACACTCCGTCTGTTAGCTCGCCGCCAGTGACGATCATTGACGTTTCGTTCCATATGTCGCACTTGTGACGGTTTCGTCCCGGTTGCTTCGGTCCCTTAAGATCGGGGTTGTTATAATCTCGGATTCTCATCCATCGGAATGACGGCACACTTAGGACCCAGACGTCGTTAAAGGCACGCTTATTTAGCTGGTCCCACCCACCACTATAAAGAATGAGAGTCAGAAACCATCACTAAGAGAAAAAATATTAACACATCCCCAGAGTGTCTTAGGGTTATGTAGGGGCGTATCACATGTTTGCGTAGGATGTTTTGCCTAATGGTGAGTTAAAGATTTGAAAGTACATACTGCATAGTGATCTGAAAGCTTGAGTCATCAGGCGCCGACGAGACTACAGCGCAGAACTCGGTGCGAAGTTCGGGTATTTCTATGCCGGTAGCCGTTTGATGATACCATGTACTCGAGTAGATATCGTAAATGAAAATATCACTGAAAGGTCGTTGGTCCCATAGCGAATCCGGAATCTGATTGCCCTCGTAGGCGGTTTGGTAGCCACCAAACGCAATCAGGATTCCCGCTCGGCCCTTTCGAACATAAACCATAGCGCCCTTCAGTATGCTGGGGGGCTGTATACCGGCAGTGGCTGTCTGAAATTCAAAACCGAGGGGGCCGGGGTTAGGCGACCGAAACTTGACAGTGCCATTGTTTGTGCCGTTATAGCCCACTTGATTTCCGCCGGTATAGAACGAAGTTCCCGTTTGCGGATCATTCGCGTAAACACCCTCGCTGCTGCTCGCAAAAGGGATCGGACTATTGCCATCAAGTTTCACCCACGTCCAGTTATTAGAGCCTGTATTGAACTCCCAGACTATATTGTCGTTTACGCCGGGTATAAGCCCGACGAGGCCAGCGTAAGGATACAATGTAGTGTGATCGTAGAAAAAGGTGCCGGCGGACCCGCCCCAGTCTGGGTATATTCCACCGACCAGGCTCGGGTCGGGCAAGTCTGCCGATCCAAGCCGTTCCAACTTGAGGGGGCCAGTCACATCAATGGTTTCGTTCAAACGTAGCCAGTAAATGGACGAGGTGGTATGTCGTGTAGCACTCTCATCGTCAAAAGTGTAGTTTCCACTACAGAAGAAAAGACGGTCATCAACAATCGCGGCTACAGCAGTATTAGTTATCAGTGACTAATGAATCTTTTTTGGGATTAACTTACTTCTCTGGTCTAAGATACTGCACATGGATTTCCCATATGCTTGTCGTAGTATAGAAAACAAGAACAGGCACGTAAAAAAGGATGGTAGGTTAGGGGCGAAGAGGCACCCACCACCCCCAACGCGCACCATCATGAATACCACAACTTCAGGATAAGGACGATGAATGAGGTCAACAAGGCGCGACAGATAAAGAAAGGCAGAGCGACGACATCGATGACATAAATTCGGGTCCTACGGCCCATTATACCTATTTCTCATGCACCCTGCATCGACCTCGGGATTCCAGGCTAGTAACATTGTTCCTACGTATCGCGTCAGCCCTCGCTTTTTACCATGGAGCGCCTTGGCACTGCAGACAGCCTTCCCTCGCTACAGACTTGGGACTATAGACTGTGTGAGCGGAACACGCGGCAGCCTGGGCATCTCTTCCCACTCAGTTCGTGAACTCACAAGATTTATAGGACCGTCTAGCTCGTCCCTACTGAAATATACGTGAAACTAAGGACGACGGTGTAAACGATGACAGGGACGACGATATACAACGTGTTCTTCGAAAGCGAGAATCGCGTCGCTTTGACGTTCAAGTCCACATAGGATTCATTGAGATATCCATATCGACTATTAATAAATATAGCATGGGTGCCTATACCTCCTACACCTAAGCAGGTATGCTCAGGAAGGAAAACCAAAGACGTCACTTACTGAATAAAAGTACCGTATTGCTACACTGTATAGCACACTGGTTCTATTTCCGGGTTGAACAGGTCGGATACCTTCCAGAGTTAGCTTAAGCCCTACAAACCCTGCGCTACCCTAGCGCTCCCGCAGAGATAGTACAGTACATATTCAGGTACAGGTTCGGGTCCAAAGAAGCCAAGGCGTGCTCAAAACCACAGCTGGATCGTGGCTGACGATCTTGGCATATCTAAATCTTGCGGCCCCCAACCGTCGGATAGGTACTCATCTCCGGCTCCCAATCACTTCTAAGCCACTAGGCAGTGTACTGTACAACGTGTAGAGCCTGCAGGACTTTGAATGAAGCAACGCTTGAGATAGGTAGTTGATGGATTTTGCTGTAGATTTTTGGTGATAGCTCCTATATCATGAGTCACAAATTACGGTGCCTGGCTATGTGGGTTTTACTACATCAACCATATCTACTTACCTAGAAAATGGTATGATGTATATAGGTAGATAGTATTTAAATGGGTATTATATAGCTAGGCAGCAGATGTAAGGGTTCGCTTCAGCTCTAGCTTCGCCTTCTTATGTCAGGATCACGTTGCTTCAAACTCCCCACTACCACGCGTGTGCAAGGAACGCGCTAGAAAGTGGAAATGTGGACGAACTGTGCCACACATAAGAATGAAACATGGCACTTATTACTGTATCACGAAATAGCCCTGGGTTCGACCTTAGAGCTGAGGTACTCCGCATGACTCAAGATTCCTTATATCTGGCGATAACCGGTCCTATTCTATGCTGTGGGCTAATTGAGGGCCGGCTGGAGTCTATCCGTTCGCCCTGGCGGCTTGTAATTTGCGGTCTTAGTCCTATCAAGCCGCCGAGACGTCCAAAGAGGGCGGTAATTGGTTAATAGGTATTCCCACGTAAACAATTAGGCCTATATAGCGTCGAGTTAGCCTAGGAATGCTGCCCAAGGCATCTCAAATGACCAACCGTTTCTCAAATAATGCATTTTTCTTGCCTCGTGACCGCGGTCCAATCTCCCCTTTCTGACTCTCCATTTCAGCCCGTCATTACGCCTCTCTGTCAACCTGCCGACCTGCCGACCGGGCTTGGGGACTATTTCAGCAAAGAAGAGCCTCCTCGCCCTCGACAGGCTTGAGTTCCTCGAATCTCCTCAGGTCCATGGGCTTCTCGAGCAGAGGCACGACGAACGGGTCGAACGTCTTCCAGTAGGGGTTCTCGAGGTGGTATTTCTGGCTGCCCTCGTTCTCGTAGCGCTCCACGATGGTGAAGTCCTGCGGGTCGTGCACGCTCTGCATCACGAACCACGAGATGGTCTCCTTGTCCTTCGAGTAGATGGCCGAGGCCTCGTTCAGCTTCGCGTGCACCTTGGCGATGTTGTCCTTGCCGGGCTTGGCGCGCAGGTGGACTACGATAGTGTATACCATGGTTGTATCGGTGAGTACTTAATCCCAATTGCGCCTAAGGATGGTAGAGGCAGTGTAATGATACTGTGAGTTTCTGCAATTGTTTTGGTATGGCTTAGTATGTCAAGTATTGTGAGGGATGAAGATGGCCGAGAGCGGTGCAGAAAAAGATCCTCCCCCGCTTCTTGCTCTTAACGTCATTCATTAGTCCATAGTGCCTAGTCGAGCCGTTCCGCAACCGCAATCTAGGTTACCTACGTGCACTAGATAGATGCTATAGTAAGCTTGATTGCTAATACGGACAGGGGGAGTTAGCCCCATTACCATCCGCCAAAGAGGTTTTCTTCCCCGTGCAGTACTGCCCGTGCAAGCAAATAGACTCATGTCAGACAATTATCGGCCGTATAATAAAATAAAGTATCGAAATCCATACACCTAACTGTGTAATGTACAGCATACTTACTAGACCTTTTATATTTTACTCCTTATGAACTTCTTAGCGAGGGTAGTGAAATCAGGGGCTAAGGCTACCAATGATGGCGGTAATGAGATTCGCACTGCAATAGACACACACACAACGTAACGAGTGATTTGCTTCATTTCTTTTTGTAAGTGTTTTTCTAAGGGCTACGCAATCCCGGCAGGCTTGGAGGTGTGTCCAAGGTGTCGGGAGCGGTTAGCAACAACCTCAGCTTTTAAGCTCCATGTTTACCTCATAGTTTCAATTTCCACCCCTGAATTTCTTTCTACTTCTTCAACCGGCATTGGGCGAATAGGCGTTAGGGTCTCTTCTCCGGTCTTGACAAACCCGTATATCGAAAACCTCACGTTGTTGCCACCGGCTCCCACGTCTGTCTCTGGGTCTGCAGGATCGGCCCATCCCATCTTGAAAGTAGTAGCACTGAATAAAGACTCTATGTCTTTCTCCTCGCTCGATTGGCATTCTATTGGCAGCAAATCAAACAAGTTCCCATCGGCCAACAGCGCTATCACGGACGCTATGCTTGTCGGTTCGCGAGGTAGGATCCTGGTGTTGGGGGTAATGGCCCAGGACCCAAGAGAGAACACCAGTATGGCAATGAGCAACGCCTGCAAAATGCGTGTCGAAGCAGCGTCTTGCACTATGTGAATCTTAACGGTGGCCTCCGTGACATCGGCGGAGTACGTGATAGCGTCACTTTCTTCAGTCCCTCGAGTCAACGCGTTCGTCTTTTCTGGTGATACGCGCATGTCGTAACTCATCGTTTGCGCTCGGAGTATATTGTGCTGAAAAACGATTGCGTCTTGTACAGTTTCTGCTTTCGACGCATCCTTGAGATACTCAAGCGGAATAGCGTACGGGGAGGTTAAAAGCGTGGAGAAAAAATCGTCAATCATTGTAAAAGAGGTCAATGGGAGACTTTCAGATAAATCAAAGCCCACCTGGGCAAGTGGTTAAACTGCCCCCCGATACATAAGCCCAAAAACCATTATGGTAGGCAACGACAACCGCGCAAAAACCAGGCGCTACAAACACCGCAACTCGAACGCCCAACCTTTGCGCTATACTAGCGCTTAATACTTTGCGCTTTTAGCGCCCGAAAAACCCTACAATAATACTTGCGCTTATTACGAGCGTTACCGAACGTATAAAGCACAGCAGTCCTAAAAAAAAATAAACACAGGTTATAATACAGTACGCTTTTAAAGCTAAAAAATAGTACGTGTTTAAGCAGCATATTATGTTTAATACCCCTTAGAAGGTTTAAGGATACACTATTTATAATTACAATATATTATTTACTATATAACGTTAAACATAATTAATCAATCAATTAATTAATCAGATAAATCAAAGTTATCGGTATTAAGGAATGCCGTTGTGTTGTGAACGGTGGCCTTGTTAGGAATCGGCGCGTTATTGGGGTCGATGGTAAGGCCGGCGCCGATGAACGACGTGAAGACGTCGACTGCTTCGAGGGACTCGTTGCAAACTAACGTATGGATAGGGGCGAACGTGGGGTCGGGCCCAAGTCTGATATCTGTCCAAAAGTATACGAGAGTACTGAGCCTGATTCCATCACACGATCCACTTAGCTGCATAGCCATAACACCCTCACCTGAGATTTCACCTGGGTCCTCTAGTTGCAGTACACCCGTTGTAAGACACGATTCTTCCGTAACAATGACGGTAAGCGTGCCAAACTTGTCAACCTTTGTAATGATGCTGGAGCTATTATGCATACGGCAATCCATCTTCGGCCGCAACGCTGTAACGGTGGCGTTTAACACAACATTGTCCGCGGAACTATTAGAATCTAATGAGAGACCCGGGAAGACAAGGGTCTCATAGGTGAATTTTGGGTAACTCAAGTTGCTCTCAAGGAGCAGGGGAATTATTAGCTGAGGTGAAATCGTCGATACGTACCAGACGGATGAATCATTGTTGATGGAGTTTGTTGTCCGCAATTGACCCATAACTACTGACGGGACACTATTTAACACGAATAATGACGACGAAAAGGTGGCTAGTAGGGACGCGATAAGTGCAGCTAGTGTTCCGCCGAGGGCGGCAAAGCTTTTTGTGCGTACTTCTCTTAGTAGTAGCCGGGGCACACCGAGATCCCAAAGATCGAGTCCTATGGAAACCTTGAATTCGCTTCCGCGACTTAAATTAGTGTAAGGCGTCAACTTTCGTATATTCGAATCCATGGCTCCGTAGATTAGGCTTATAGCAGTCAATATTAGAGCCGGTACGGTGGTCCAGGTGTAGTGTAGATACGGACTTCCCACCGGGACCACTCCGACGCCACTGTTTCGTTGAGAAACCCGGAGAATGGCTTCTANGGGCACCGATTATACCTAGTATAAGAAGGGATATCTCCGTTCTAGGCCATGCTTGGAGAATGACAGGATTTACAGAGGAAGGGTCCTGAAATTTTGCGCCAATTCCCTCTGTCAAGCTGTTTGTTTCCGTAATCTGAAAGGAACCCTGATGAAAAGTGTCGCCGTCTTCTACACTGGTCATATAACAACCATCCTTCAATCTAGTAGCTAATGTTTTGGAGTCGTTCCTTCCTAGGCCCTTCAAACGCTGGATGACCGTATCGCTATGACTCGCAAGCCTAGCGACGCCAGAAATGCTCGAAGGCGCGCACGCCAATACGCTAACATTTGGCGTATATATCATAACAACCCCGAGGAGCAACACGGAGACCGCTAGAATGGCTGCCATGGCGTGCGCGGCGCTGGAATTCACGAGAAGGCGTTGTTGGGATATAATAGCTCGCCCTGTTGACTTGGTCGGAGCAGCTTCTGTAAGCAGGTCATTGGCGACGAAGGCAGCATATGTTCGATAGTACGAAACCATTAGATCCTGTAGGAAAGATGCGTTCAAAAGTGTAGCCAAGGGAGGGCGTGCCCTGGACTGTTGACCCAAAGCAAGGTACATATGAGGATCTACGTCGATAGGTATATCTAACGCGTCGAAAGTTCGTCCAGGTAAGAATACGCCATCATCTGCAACGTCGTTCCAAGTAAGTCTGTTGTGAATAGAGCGAATAACGGCCTGAGTGATATCCCAAGCATGGATATCGCCTAACGTTCTCCGTCCCGGAGATGAGGATCGCGTAGGGCTTAGTAAATCGCTCCCGTTTTTCACAACGTCGACTTTATAGACCATGTAGGTTGGGCGGCACAGTAAACTCACTGAGTTTGAATATATGGGCGAGCCGAGCGATAGATCCGGGCCAACGAGCTCGCCATACCTTAGACTTCCGAATGTGACAGCTATTCGCTGATCATCTTTATTGGACGAATTCTGGCAGCCACCTATTCCGAACCGCGAATAGTAGATTTCATCGCTGCTATATGCAGGGCCAGACCACACAGACGCAATCTGACAACTGTTTGAGGCCATGATGAAGTTGAGATACGGATACATGGCCGCTTTCCAGACAGCTAGAGGGATATGATATGATGCTTCCTCGTAGACTAAACCAGCGGAGAACCCGTCTACCGTAACTTCCAGCTTAGCAGTAGAGGGGATGGTGCGGCCACTGAATTTCTGATAAGCGTATTCTTCCGAAACACCATCTGGGAATGTTAGATTTGCTTCCTGCAACCCACGCATATTGTAGTATGCGAGTGATGTTTTTTCGAGCGCAGTCGAGTCGTTCTTAAATCTAGTCGTCAAGTCCACTGGAACAGCTTTAGTAAGACTGTCCATGGGAGTTAGATTGATGAGAGAAGCTGAAAATGCCATCACCAAACTCCACAAAAGAGCAACAGTGGTAGCTGCTGCTACTCCCAAGTCTCCGNTTTTTCGTCGCCTGGACCACTAATACAGGTGGCAATGGGTCGATGTAGTCAAGGAGTAGCGTTTTCTCAGCAGCCGCCGGCCCCTCGGCCAAGCGATTCCAGGGCGCTGTTATCTTCGCTTGGTAATCAATCCTTGTCAAGATGGCACCGAAGCCCGTCAATATCGCTGTCGGACCATATGTCCATAAGTAGTGAACATGATTATTGCTCTCCGCGAGACCGTTGTTTTTCGTCGAATACCAGGACAGTATCTCAACGGCAACAATGAGCAAGGCGCAGAGAAGACTGAAAGACAAGAGAACCCATCGTCGAAGATACAGCGGCCTCCATTGCTGTTTGGTGTACGTCATATGAGGCCGATTCTCACTTTTCAAGAGAGGTCGTTCGTTACCGTTACCTGGATTTGCTTCACCAGGTAAGGTTTGAAGTTCCTGTGCATACTCCATAGCGTTTGGATGGGGACTAAGCATGGTATCTATTGTGAGCTTGCTGATTTGGCCATGTATGTCGAATGAATTACGGACAGGCGCCTCGAGATATATCGACAATAGTTCAGTCTGAGAAGGTGACATAAACATCCATTCACTACCCAGCCACGCGTCTGTAAGATATAAATGAGCCGATAGTTTGACGTATTGTAACGCTTGCAATTATATTTATAGCTCATCTGCGTAGTATTGGAGGCCATGTACTACTCTCATTCTTATGAGCGGTGAAGGTTGTGTCCCATCGTATGATCTAAAGACGCTGCCTCACCTCACGAGAAAGTCTGATGAGCCCGCTCGGTGTGCTGAAATAAGAATCATGCTGCGATTGGGTGCGGACATCCTTTTTTTTTCTGTATTAAATCGAGCCATACAGCGAACAGCAGCTTACTAAAGCCATATGAACCGTACTTCATATGTGTAGTCTGCTACAGTCTGCGCCCTTAATGCAACGATCCACATGCACTCGACTTGCGTCACAGGGTTCACAACCTTGCCTCTATCGGATGATGAAAAAGCGAAACTGACTAAGGCCACCGAGAAAATCAAAGCAAGTAGAGCGAGGCTCTCTGGCCCGAATGCTCCCCGTGCGTCTAGTCGGACGCTTGTTGGGGGAGTGGTATCCCGAATAAGGAATGCGCGAGCCCCGGAGAGAAGTTATCTTTACGCCCCGTTGCTAACCCTGACGTGCCCGACTTATCGACGACGGAAAAGAGATCCAACTTTCACGAAGCGCTCAGGGTGCGAAGTAGGGCCGCCATGTCCAGCTACTCAGCCGCTAAATCTGGCGAGAACATTAAAACACTTTCGTATACCGGCCCATTTTCGACCTTGTTTTTTAAAATTTCGGCACACAAAACCGGTGAAACTCGCAACTCGCAACTAGACTTGTCGAACGGGGCGCTCTACTTATCAGAACCCTCTAGACTGAGGGGCTATACTGCGCAGTGCGCAGTGGCGTATATAAAGTCGCACATATACGTGAAGCGCCAGAATGAATCTGTATATAGGACCTAGAATGTGACTGAAGAACCAAGGGGAAGGGATCAAGCGGGTGGTGGTGGCTATTGGGTGTAGTAGGTGACCCGACCCGAAACCCCTATGACGTAACACTAATGAATGCTTCTGGGGGATGAAGACACAGGCTTTTACCCTAAGCTCAAGAGGTTTATACATTAGTTCTATATGTCGTTGGCGTGGGTTTACTCGGGTATCATACTCATTTATCGCAACAACACGCCGATTTCCTGCTCTTTAATTCCCATTTCAAGACATAGAAGATGATAACTCATCTAGTACACCGATCCACAGCCTATTCATCAGGTTGTTCCTGATTATTTGATCCATACCCAGAATCGGACTGCTTGAGTGCGTTGTTTCCTGAGTCTGTTGGTGCTTGAGGGATGTCCTCGAGAAGGACACCCTGGAATAGAGATAGACTCCCATCGGTGCCTAAGAGGAAGTCGAGGTCAAATTCCGGCGCGTCGAATATTATATTGTGGCTTTCCATAGGATCGGGTCGTGAGGGCTGGGCTTCCGAGGAGCTAGAGCCTGCATGACCTTGCGATTCGCCATGTCCCGATATCGTACCTGGAGCCCTATCTTGTTGTTGCAGGGTTCGAAACTCCTGGAATAGGCTTGCCACAATGGCCCTCGCGGATTCGACGGCTCGCTGTTGAAGGCTCTGCTCTATAATCTGCAAGTCTCTTTCAAATTCTCGGACGAGGATCTCCCGTAGCTGCAGCGCTAACCCACGAAGAACGTATTCTTCGCACCTAGTCAAGGTTTCGTGAGCCTGTGATGCTGGGCTCGTGAGCTGCTCATACTCATAGACTTTTCAACCAGTTAGACCAGCGGACTAGACGTCTTGACTCGAGTACCTACAAGGGGATGGGATCTGGTCCGTTGGGACGTGTGGGAATAGGATTTGAAAGACGGCTCTCCATTTATCAATATCGGACACAAGATGGCTTTTCTTCTTCCTTGACTTAAGTTGTTTCTCTTGATCTGCATCAAACCCTTCTATAGGTTCCCTCTCTCCTAGTTCACAAGGCACAGGGGCCCTTTGGTGATTGAAATAGTCCTGCTCAGATTCGAACCGTTCCCAGCAACGCACGCATCTGAACTTGGCTTGTCGATGTTTACGATATAGATGCTCCCTGGGTGGCGTTGTCAGTATCATAGAACCTTAAGGACCCAGCAGTGCTTACTTGAGTCGATGGACGCTCAACCATCCCGGCCCGGGGCAGATCGGCCAATGTTGATACTTTGTTGGGTTGTACTTGAAGTACGGGCAAGCAAACCTCTGGATTTCTCTCCCTTTACCTTTATTATCGGTCCCAGAATGCGGGGCATCATCATCATCATCACCATCCTCCTCTTCGGTCTGACCGTCATTCCTGTCGCCTAGCTTTCTTTTTTGAGTTGGCTGACTATACCCTTGTGAGGATTGCTCAGATATACCACATGGTGCGCTTCCACCTTCGCAGGAACCATCTGTAGTACGGCCTGCGGCCATGCGCAAACGTAGGAACCCTGAGCGGAGCCAATTAGTTATTGACAGTATGATTTCTCCAATGATTTCCTCTTTTCGTGCTCCTGCAATCCCTCTTGTGGTAATAGAGCTCTCATCGCTCGACGAAGTCGATGAACAGTCTTCGTCGGTTGTCGCGTCATATGAGTCTTTTACGCTTTGGCGATCCGGTATACGGGATAAAACCGACTCCCTGTCTTTGTGGGATCTCAGTGAATCCGCACTCTTGGGCATTTGCTTAGAGGAAGAACTTCCAGTGCTCCGTCCGGATAAAACTGGCCCAAAATATTGGCTGAGCGCCTCTGGAGTAATTGGCATTGATTTTGCCATACTTTTGATATCCTCCTCTGCCAATATCTGCCCCTTTCTGTCTCTTCCTAGGAGTAGATTCAGATCGCCTGCATTCAAGAACTGACGGTCATGTCCAGACATAAGAATAGCGACATAGACAGTGCCGGTTGTTTCCGCCTTGGTTTGACTTTTGCTGGACAGAGCCGATAAGGGAGATGACAAACGATCTTTACTGTTCTCGTTGGTCTTATCCTCATTTGGGGGGACGTGTTGAGTAGTTGGGCGCGACGGCTCCTCTGCGAGCTCTGTTGAAGTTTTCCCCGCCCGTATCTTCTCTATCAATGCATCCACTGACTGCAATACTGCCTCTCTTGACTTTGGCTTTGAGAAAAATACCGACTCCAGATAACTTGGGTGTGCATTTTTATTCGTGCCTTTATCAAACTCTTGGATCTTGTCGAATTGAAGGCCGGGTTGACAGGATTTGCACTGTCGAATTGCGCAATAATTACACCTAAGGAATGATTGATCCAACTTGTTTTTGCACCTCTCGCAAGTGAGGTCTTTATGAGAGTCTCTGGTTTGGATATTTGTGAAAGAATGTGGGCAACTATGCTTCGCTGATCCCAGAGATGGCTGGTAAGATGACTTGTCGAAAGTGAACTGGCTCGGAGTTTCGCTGAAAACTGAGGCTGAATCTTCAGTACTGAAGCCTATCGTACTCCCTGAGCCAGTCAGGCTAGGAACATACGCTAGATCCGGAGTATCATCGTAATCAGCTTGATCCGGTATTGGCGGCGGCTGAGAGGGTTCCGCAGGCATTGTTACGTGGGTACTTGTGCTCGAGTCCTGTGAGGCGAGTTGTATTGAAGTTACGCGGGTAGCCGATGCAAGCAAATCATAGGCGACGGTTAATAGGTTATCTTGGTCGCTATGAAAGCAATTGAATCGCAGGACAACTTCTCTTATTGTGTCCTTGATGCCTCAGCCCTGTCTCACCCGTTGAAGTTAGTGAGCATACCTGCATACAGGTCAGCTGGGTCCTGCGTTACGCGCATCTGCGCAAGACGAGTCCTAGTTAGCCGCAAGTCCTCTACTACGAGCTTACTTGCTACACCCAGGCCCTGTATTCGCCGTGCCCCTGGCGATAGCAAAAGTCGTATAGGGCAATGCCCAGGACCGTTGCTCATAGTCATCGCCATGATATTCCTGTGGATAAGCGAAGCATTGTCTCATATAAGAACCAGTGGCCTAAAGAGATATGTTGGTAACTCAATTCTATACTGTCGCCCATCTAGCACAGCACCTTCACAGTACATACCTTATTAGAACAGGTAAATTTAGCTATTCAGATCCCAGAGAGAAGCGTAGCGTTGCGCGTCTGGAAGTACCTATGTCGAAAGCATCAATCCCACCATCGGCTACGCTTAACGCCAACAGAGAGCTGTATGTAACCATCCTTCAGTACAGGGTACCTAGTGTGGGAATAGCCCCCAACGATGATGATTGGAACACTAGTCTAACCCGGAGTGAGGTACAGGGGTGAAAGCCGTGGAAGCCAAGAAACCCCCCCCAATGCTCGAATTATACCTTAACGAAGAGCCCACAGTAACGGAAAGGCTTCTCGCAGAGAGGGGAGACACCAAGAAAGAGAGAAAGAGAGCTGCGAAGAAACAAATTAGTGTATTCGAGCGACGGTCGTCCTAAGCGAAAGCAATGAATGGTCAAGCGAGGATGCTGAAAATGGAACTTACCACAATTAGAAGAGCACAAGGCGGATAATCGGGCACCTCTTCCTAGTCCTACCTAGATCTAGAAGATTTCGACGGAAAAATACTTAGGTTAGAGACCATGGGGCCTGGACACACACGCGTACATGCTCACCCCTATGCTGTATTACTACACTATGGATTTCGTATAACAGGGCCGATGATACAACCTAAGCCCAAGTTATATTATGTAACCAGCTTATATACTCTGAGCGCCTGGCTCTGGCTTTGTTCCGACCATTGGGAAATCTCCCCATTAAGAGCTATATATATGTATATATAAAGTTGACACCTTAACATAGTCGCATTAATGCGGAGAGAAGTAATCAATTTTCCCCCACAAAAAGGGAGCCCTGTCATGTAGATCCATCCCCATATTCCCCATGCATGCAACTCGGATCGAACCACCCACAACGACCAAGAAGCGAGATCCAGGAACAGAAGCAAGAAGAGAAAGGGAGATGAAAATGACAGGAACTGTATTCCCCGTTTCGGAGGCACATGTCCCGGAATCATTTATAAGATGAATCGCTCGATGTCTGTCCACCGCCTGCGATGCGAAAGAAATGCGGGTTTGCATGACATTGCAAAAACTCCACCCTCCGTTGTTCTCTTTCTCGGTTTTCCCTCGTTTCTTGGCGGCACGGGATACATAGTAGGCCCCCTCCGGCAAGCGAGGAGAAGACAGACATACAGACACACGGACAGACAGATAGATAGATATCCATCGCGGCACGGCATCGAGCGAGCGAG
>JAPUUL010000804.1:0-13783 GCA_029590625.1 Lasiodiplodia mahajangana
CCAGTGGAGGGGGGAAGAATAGTTAACGCGTCCTCCGACGATAGCAACGGCGGGAAGGGACNGGGGCGTGACACAATTAGGTACCTACNNTCTTACCGTCCCAACCCGATAGGAGTATCCGAAACTAGTTAGTCAGGCCGACATAGTTCTCACTGTGCATAAGATGTACTTACTTTGCGCTACCCACGCGGGTTCACATTAAGATTATCTCTATCCCCTAGGTCGATGTATATCTACTTGTTCAGAATAACGAACATAACAATCACTAGCAGTCCATTTGTATCACATATAAAATCAGCAGGTGATATGTAACAGCAATGACGGAGACAATAGTATCTAAAGTTCATACGAGCATACTATAAAATTGGGCAGTTACCCAGGTAACTATTTGCGGTATTTGCTACGACAGTGTACGTGGGTACATATTACTGGTGATTTCTACTCAGAATCCGCGGCCAGTTGTTATGCTGAATGTACTGTACTTGCGCTGTACTGTCTAGTACGTGGCTGGATACAGTACGTACCTACTCAATGGGGTAATACGCTTTGCCTCAGTACCTAGCGCAAACCTAGGTAGAGGTATCGACTAACTATTAGGTAGGTGAGGTCAGGTGATATGCGCCCAGTTGAGAAGCAGCCAACCACATTCACCAGGAACCCAAAAAACCTGATGCACGGTGCAGGTCAGTTCCTTCTGTTGGCCCCACCCATATTCTGTACTGAAGACAGACGCTACAGCCTTTAGCAACTTCCAATCCTTTGCTTCTTTTTGCCCTCTGTCCCATCTACATCCATTCCTTCTTTTCGGCACCCCTAATCTTCCTCATCTCCAACCGCCTCTCCCACGTCACCGTCTTAGCCAACAGGACTTACAGTCGTCTCCTACCCCTGTGCATATCGTTTTCGGCGTTTTTTCTGCCAGGGTCCTGCGTGATTCTCGCCCGGTGTTACGCCCGTGTTTTTTTTCCTTTCGATAGATCGTCACCCAACAGTCGTAAAACATTCGTCTTCGCCTCCCAATCAAACACAACGCGCTCGGAAGCCGTTCTCGACCCCTTCCACGCATAATACGGTGCGATAGCTCTTAGGCGCTTCAAGGCCTCAACGCGACATTTTCCTGCCACCAGCAGTTCGTCGTCTCGGTGCACCGGCACTTCGACATCGAATACTTAAAAGCTTTACAGATTCATCATGGCCCCAGAAGATACATTTTTCGACGACGAGGACGATACTTGGTGAGTTTTGTTGGGCAACACCACCCTTGGCCCACTGGACGTCATCTTTCTAGAATACACTAATGACTAGATATAGCCCTCTCTGTATCGAAGAGTTTGACCTCTCTGACCGAAATTTTCGACCTTGTCCGTGTGGCTACCAGGTAAAATCGTACCCCGTTACTATATCCGACAGGCTTTATTAACACTCTATCCACAGATCTGCCAGTTTTGTTTCAACAATCTTAAGAACAACCTGAGCGGTCTATGTCCTGCATGTCGGCGGCCATACGATGAAAAGGACGTCAAATGGAAAGTAGTAACACGTGAAGAGTATGGATCCCCTAACCACCATGAATAAGCGTCATCGTCTAATACATCATAGGGAGGCAGAATTTCGAGCCAACATCTTGAAGAACCAGAAGAAACGGGCAAGCGAGCAGCGGCAAAAGGAAGCTCAGAAACGCGAAGCCGAAAAAGAAAACCGCAAGAACCTTCAGGGCGTTCGGGTTGTGCAGNAAAAATCTCGTTTATGTGACGGGCCTAACACCAAACGTTCGAGAAGATGAGCTACTTAAAACCCTGAGGCGGCAGGAGTTCTTCGGGCAATACGGTAACATACAAAAGATTTCCATCAGTAACAGGAAGTCCTCCGATGGCCAACAACAATCGCTTGGTGTGTATGTTACATTCGAGAAAAAGGACGACGCGGCCAAATGTATTGCAGCAGTTAATGGTTCTCAAAACGGCGACCGCACGCTTAAAGCACAACTCGGTACTACCAAGTATTGTTCAGCTTGGCTTCGTCACGAGCAATGCGGGAACAGACAATGCATGTTTCTGCATGAGCTCGGAGATGAAGAGGATAGCTACTCCCGTCAAGATTTATCCTCTCTTAACAGTGTACATACACAGCGTCCCCTCCCCAACACCGCCTCATCATCTCGCCCCGCTCCTCGCCCACACCCTCCGACTGTTCCGCCTCCAGCCACTTCGCAACCTATGATCCGCTCATCTAGTAAAGAGGACTCGGAAGCGGGCGATGGGCCAGCCTTACCAGCTTCTCGCAAAACTGGGCACGCACCACTCAGCAGCGCAGTAGACGCGGCAGTCACGCCACTAGCGGTGCTGCTTCTAGTCCTGCGATTTCGACCTCATTGCCTGTCACCACTGAAACCGGCCACGAGGTTAACGATGCACCAACAGCCGTAGAGCCGAGTCAAAAGGCTGAAAAGCAACGAGCTGATACGCCCATAAACCATGATGCCGCAACCGCCAAGACGCAGACATCAGCGACAAGCGATCCACTTGATTTTGCCTATTTCTTCAGGCAGTTAGCATCCTGTCCAGCGAGCGTCTTCGCTCCTAGACCGGATCCTGGGGATGAATTCCCCCCTATGTTTGATATAAGCTTAGCAGCAAGAAGACGAGCAATGCGTAATGAAGACGAGAATCGTCTAAGCGATCAAGACGACCAGCTTGATAATCTTACTCTATCAGATGGAGAGCTAGAGAGTGGTAGTCTCGCGTTAGGAGGCGAACCGGAGGACAGAGACCAGGCACGTAATGGGCTAGGCTACGATCAAAGGCGGAACGCAGCCATCCAAAGAGGAGCTTCTAGTGAGTTATTTGGCCCATCGTTAACAGGATTTGCTCCGGCCTCTACCACCGTCGGTTCGATTGGAAGCCGAACCATGACGCCGCAGCAACAATTATTCATGCGACCTCAGAGTAGCTTCACGGATCAGATGCCTCCTGGAATCTCTCCTCAGCAAACTCCTCAACAGACATCCCTATTTCAAGGGCAGGGGCATACTCGTCAACAATCCCGGTTTAGCTTCGCCAATGACAACAGCGGTAGCGCTGTCAACGTTAAAACATCCGGAGACCCTAGGTACATGGCTCAACAATCATCTATGATGCCTTCTACATTTCGCTCGCAGCCAGGTGGTCAGTTATATACTGCATCAGTGTCTGGGCCCCCACCGGGTCTTAAGTCAACGGGTACGCCTCCCGTGGGTAGTAACATGTTTGGCCAGGGGCATGCTTTCGGTGCATCCGCTTTTGGTGCGGCCTCGAAGGGCAACCCGAATGATTTGCTTCAATCTCTGATTCGGAGCAATGTGGGTAATCAGGCCCATGATGGAAAGCGTGAGTACATGCTCCCCCAAATTTCCTCCTTCCATAACCAATTCCCATCCTCTACCTCCTCCACTCCTGCTCCGGCTCCCGGCCTCCTGGCAACGCTCTACGCCCCCCAGCCTGGAGCTTTCCCGGACTACGGACCCAAGCAGAAGAAGAAGGGGAAGAAGCACAGACACGCTAACACTTCCTCCTCTGGGGGGAGTGGCTTAGTAGATCTTGCGGACCCGAGTATCCTGCAGGCGCGGATGCATCATCAGCAACAGGGTAACAGCATGGGAGCCGGGCAGGGACTATTCAGTGGCCAAACACAAGGTGGGTACAGCAACCCCAATGCCATGTATGGAGGTGGTGGATACAGATGGTAGTCATTCAGTAGAGCTTAAAGAGCAATGGGCGGGTTATTTGATTCTATTTGTTTTGGTTTCCGGCAAGGGTGCGTCAAGGCGTTGAGGCTATCGGAAATGGAAGATAATCGGAACATTCCACAACATCTGTTTAAGCGAGCATTGCAAAAGGAATAATGATCCAGGATGGATCAAGGTTGCATGGCGTCCACTTGCTCTTGGAAACGACGGGGCTGCTCCCCCACGGCTGTTGCCATTCTCAAGATACACTTCATTCTTGGCAGCATCATCGAACTTTTTTTTTTTCCTTTTTCACATGATTCGGTTCAATGGGTCACGCCAGGCAAGCCATCGTCGTCTTCCACAAACTTTCATGTACGTTAACTCGCAGAGCTAGCCCAGAGCTTATGCCTGAGAAGCTGGCTAATATAGCATACCCACCCTTAGTATTCCCAATTTCATGTATAATGCGGAAGACGACGATGGGAGCCTACGACGTGACCTATGCTTGTTTCTCCGAATACGTAGCCATGCTTTGAGTTGAACCCCTGAAAGCTAATATGCCCGTATTTTCTAGATGACGATCTTCTTCCACTCGATGAAGCATCCTCCGCCGTCGATGCCCTCGTCTCAGACTCATACCCGTCCGAATCACATGATCATCTACGCTTTGATAATGTATTATCACCACCCTTGCCACCTGGGCTTGGTTTTACTCATGCACACCCACCCGTGCTCTTTGGGGAGAGAATCGATCATGCAGTCCAAAGCCCTCTGTCGCACGATAGACCCCATTCGAGAAGCAGCGGCGTACGCTCACTTTCTACTACAATTCCTCGACCAGTTACACCACTTGCACCCAAATCTTCTACGAAATCAACATCCGTGCAAGGTAAGGAAGACTCTTCTGCTACCAATAATGACGCGAAGAAGAATATCAAGGAATTGGCAAGTACCAGTGGCCTATCACAAGATATTGCTGCTCAAGCCTCTAGATCGAAAGCAAATTTACTGCAAGAAGAGGATTTTCCAGCCCTTTCGGTGAAGGCAGCCTCACCCTCCAAGACAGTCAGCGCTCAAATATCGAAACTTGGCGAATCCCCAAAGATTTCATCCAGCAAGCGAGCTACTGTCGATGCGTCGAAGACATCTGTAGAAAACAAGGCAAAGAAAGCCGAGAAGCGCCCGATGCCTGGTATTCTTGATATCGCCGCCGCCACCAACACGGTTCCCCAACATGTCGCAGGCAAAAGGTCGGAATTTCAAGATAAGGCCCCAACCCGTATTGCAACCGGTGCTCAGTCTGGCAAAACTCCGGTGGTGTCGGCATTACCAACTCCTACTCCCACAACGGCGACGATGTCTTCTCCCCTAATAAAAGCGCCGCCAAAGACGCTTCGCTTAGTCCAAACCCCGAAAACTGAGTTGCCAGTGACAAATATAGCGCCAGCGGCTGTGGCGTCGATTCGTTCAGCTGCAGCAGCAAGCTCAGCTCATCGGCCTATGACACCCGCAAGTGAGATAGTTTCCGATACTGCTTCGATTGTTAGTGCTTCGATTTCGGCATCACGAACCAGCTCTCCCCCACCATCCAAGATTGGGTCCCTACCTACGCGTCCTACAACCAAGAGCCAGCAGCGCAAACAACGCAAAGAAGCTTCAAAGGAAGCAGCCGCGCAAATAGCCGACACCAACCCATTTGAACCGGAAGTTGAGATCGCACCAATCCTTGGCCGAAAAAAGAAGCAGAAAAAGGAGAAGAAGCCTGCAAGTGCGAGCAGAGCGTCCACTAGGCCAGCAACACCAAGCGCTTCTGAACCCGTTGAGGACAAGGAAAAGCCGATTCCGGAGGAAGATGGGGCCAATCACTCTGGCAGTATTGGCGTCGGGAAAGACCTCAAAACAAGTCAACCGACGGCAGACTCGTCAAAATCTAACAGAGAAAGGGGTAAAACTTTGACTAACTCACCAAGGAGCCCTGTCACTATTGATACTTCTATTAAACTTAATGAGTCTACGAAGACGATGGTGCTAACTCCAGATTATATCAATCATACTCCAGAGATCAAACAAGAACAGCCGGTTGAGCAAGACATTGGTGAGATTCCTCAGCTCCGAGATGTTCTTCGGAATCTAGTAGAGAGTGGCAATTTGCCCACAATCGGAGAAATCAGCTTTTTCAAATCTCCCACACATCGCGTAGACACCGGCGCCCATGGATTGGTCTCCCTGCCGCCAACTCTAAAAGCAATTGTCTCGAAGGAAGATGAGGAAAAGCTTAACGCCTTCCAGCCTGTTCGAAAGATAGTAAACGATCATGCAGTTTTACTTACTCCTAATGGGGACTGTCTATTGAATCTAACGCCGGAAGAGGAGGACACATTTCTCGAGCTGCAAGAGCGCCTGAGAGCCGATAGCATCCGTCCAACCGCCTTTTCCGCCCCTCGATACGCACCGGCTACCGGATTCAGTCTGGTTAAGAACCGCGCTGTACCCAATGGACCACCGTCCTTCTTCCCATTAGGCCCTGATAACTACCCCAGCGATCCAGTCGGAAAGATGCACCGAGAGGAAGCAATTAGCTGTATTAACCAACACGTTCTTCCTTCTCTCAACCTGGGGAGCTGCAAGACCGTCGGTGCCAGTTCCAATTTTACGAATAATGTTAATCTACAGCAACTTGCACCTTGGATCTACCCTCCAGTAGACAATGCAGAAGACCAAAGGAAGATGTTCTCAGGCCGGTCTGCAGATGAGTACAGCACATCACCAGGCAGATCCGCTGATGGTGTTTACGGCGGCTACGATCACCCAGAGAATGGCCCTTCACCAGCCATCGGTAGTACACCCCTGATGTCAGTCGAAGACGCCGAGACAGTGTTGGCGCAGGCCAAGAAACAGCATGAAGCACTTGACAAAAAGTTTCGCTCACTGCAGCTTAAGAACCGTCGTCTCCTTGATCTACATTGACTGCCCGACCCATACCGAGTTTTGGGCTTCTGTCTAGACGGCCCTGTCTTTATGATCAGATGGGTTTGCTACGTCATAATGGCCATCACTGTGGCTGTGGCTATTTCGCGCTCTGTATTAAACTCAGCTCTCGTCTTAGCAACTGCAGCTGGGATACATGGTGGATATTAGATACCATTACCCACGTAATTGACGGATTCCAACTGCAATAGTGTTAAACTGTTACAGCGAATTTCATTTCTGAGCAAGGCTCTATAAAAGCAACTATCGAGAAGCGACTTCCCAGAAATAGCCACCCAGCAATAGCCTTCTACTATCTGCTGGATCTGGAGGGGGATCCCTGTTGAATTATTTGTACGGCTCCTGTTGAATTATGAGAAATGGAGATACGAATTACAGACAGGCTTTGCTCGTTGAGCTCCCGTTGTTCAACGATTGTTAGAATAGAATACTATGGTCCTCAAGGATTTTGAACGTTAAGCTCTTGCTAGATGCGCATACTTAATTCTATTCTCTGCGACATGGCGTGACAATTAGCTGAGACAGGACACTGCTAGGTAGCCTCATTAGTCATTTAAAGCAACCAGATTTGGGAGACCATCTCACCGGTGAGAGACTTTGCCTATACTAGCGAATCATCGGCTTCTTATTTCTTAATTAGAAAGTACCTATTTAAGTCATGAAACCAAGCCATCGAAACCTAGTAACAGTAGATAGAGTCTGGCTAGCCTACGCAATCCATGCGGCGCAGGTAGTGCAAGAAACAAGGCTGCGAGTACGAAACTATTCGTCTTCTACTAGTATACCCCGTCCTCTATTATTCATAGTTATCATGAACAAAGTCAACATGCCCGTGTTACTTGGGGCGAATGGCGCTCTCTTAAGATGGCGTATGGACTATGGTTAGCTAGTGTTAAGGGACGCCCCCCTTCGAATACACTTTTAGGAAACATAGCTGGCGCCTGCTTAGGAGCTATATATAGATATGCCGTAACCACTGCTCAAAATTGGCAAAGTAGGCATTCTTATAGGTACGTTATCGAGACACCTTGGTACGAAAAAGTTGGGCATCTTCTTCTAGTAACACTGACCTTGTGTTACCTACATGCCTACTGTGGCGGGAGAAAGTGGCTGATAGAAAAGAGTGGCTTATCATAAGAGTGGAGACCAGCAAACAGAAGGACCCTGGTATAATACCTAGCCAGTATAGCAGGGGGGTTGGGAGATCTTCTTCCTTCTTCTCTCTTCACCTCGATTTGACCACTCAGTACAGATCCCCTCCCTCATACCCTTGTCACTACTTAGGACTCAAGCTCGTAACGGGGGTTTCAAGTGGAGGTGGGTCCGCGGCTTCAGCGCTTCGGAACACAAATTCTGAACTCGCCATTTGGGCATGGGCAAGGTCTCGGTGGCAAAATGGACCGAGACAAGACATACATACATAAGTAGGTAACACATGTTCTGAGCATTCATTCTTGAAACGGCATTTCGGTATAAGGGCAATCTAGATGCGAACACCTGGATCGGCAATCCGAATTCGGTAGACAAGCATGTGTTGTGGCTGCCACGCACCTTCTTTTTTTTTTGTCGCGAATGAATGCCGATTCCGATCTGGTGGTGACTGGGCGATGTAACTGTGGTTTGCACGATCTGGGAGGATGCGGTTTCTTTTTCCAGATCGCCACTAGGCCGAGTACATACATTAGTATACTGTGTCCTTCCCGTCCCACAGAGTAGGTATATCGATACCTATAGTAGGTAGATCCGGTCATTTTCTTCCGCCTAGCCAATCCCATGGTCTTATTCCAGCCGCCCATCCCATCCAGGTTTGACCATGTACATACATACATACATACATACATAATACCTGCCTTATGTTAGTTTACCAGGTATTACCAGTGACAGCCTCGTGGTGCGATGTAACCGTTGGACATTACCTACACCAACAGCTCTGCCCACACCGGTATCCAATACCTTACGCCGCGCACATGCCCTCCCCATACCGCTAGTCTTCTCAAAGTTTCCTTCAACATTTGACGCGGCGATTACCAATGCCAGCCGAGTGGTTTGTCTTGGAAGAAAATACAGCCGAGACTTCGTGCTCGGGGCCCGAACCGATTCTTCCAGGTCGTCATACGTCGTATATTTATAGTGTATCAACGTAACTTTTGGTCCAAGGTAGATTAACACTAGGGCTGACCGGGTAGTGGAAAGAGTCCGATTTGACGTTAGCTTTGTCTGTCTGTCTGTCTGTCCGTCTGTCTGACTGTCTGCACTCTACTATACGGTATGTAGGTAGTCTGCTGCTACTGCTACTGCTACTGCTACGCCCACAGTATGCTCCGGGCCTAACCTAGAAGACTCGGCTTCCCGCTTCCCGCTGTCACTTTGGTTTCCCGCCAGCCAGGGGCTTCCAGCGATGTGGGTCGCCGATTCCTGGGATGGATGCTTGGGCTTTTCTATGCTGCTTTGCCGCACCGCTTTCTCTCCTTCTAAGGCGAGCCTTCTAAGCTTTGGGCTACTTACCTAGGTTTCTCGATCTCGACGGAACTCTGGGTCTGCAGCGATCACCCGTTAGGAGCCGTACTAGTATCCTTTTCGGCGGCCCCTTCTTTCTTGTATCTGCCCTTGCGTCATTAAGTTGACACGCGATCTTGCATGTTCGACCCGTGTGTACCCTTTAACAATGCTGTGTCTGGCTGTCAATGCCCCAATGCCCCAACGCCGTAGAATCACGGAGACCCTTACAGACATACGGGTAGTCGGCTTCCACAATCACCATCGATGCCCCCGATCATGGTCCCAATCATGGTCCCAATCATGGTCCCAATCAGGCCACGCTCCTACACTTGTCTCTGACCTGACTAGCCAAGGCAGAAGGGCTAAAGTCGGGCCTTGTGGACTAGCTGCCAGCGAAGTCCCATGAGAGTCCCGACGAAGTACAAAGTTCCAAGCCACCATGTCTAACGATCTCTGACATCCCTCGTAATAATTAAACACCATCGCGACCTAGAACGATAAGAATAAAAATCCTTTGTGCTACACTTGTTGCAAATCCACATTCCGTTAGCCATAAAGCAGTCATCTACTCTCGTACAGACATTGTCCAAATCACACAAGTCTCATCTGCCATAGCCTCCTTTCGTCAACCACGACAACACATTTTTCCATAGTAAAAGCTCCCATAGCGGCTCCTTTGATCACTATCGTCTATCATAGCCCTCTTTCCCCATGAACTACTACTCCCTTCCAGCAGTATTCATGAATCCCTGGGAAAACAGTGCCTTTAATGTAAGTCGGTTTAACCAGAAGCTAGAGCAGTTACGCTTCACCTTGCGATACTCGGCTGATAACGACTATGACAAGTTACGATAACTAACGGCTAATTCATTTTCCAGTATAACTATCCCGAAAACGATGCTATTACAGGGCCTTCCTACGATAATTCTGCACGTGATCCTATTCTCTTCCCGGGAATTTACGCTCCCAGTGGATTCGATATAATGACCATTCTTGTTAGTGTCTAGATAAAACCTACATCCTCCACCTCTTTTAACTACTCCTAGATATGCTAACAGACGATAAAAAGAGCCGGGTGGCAATGAGACCTTCGCCAGTAGTAGAACTTGGCCCGGTGGATGCCTCCTGTGCACTGGTCGTGTGTGATATCGAGCAACCCGACTTCCCGGTTGTATACGCAAATGACGCATGTGCCGAGTTGACGGGCTATTCGCAGAGAGAAATGCTGGGGAAGAACTGCCGGTTCATGCAGGCACCGGGAGGCCAGGTCCGCCAGTCATCATCGAGGAAGTACGTCGAGAAGGGCGTGCTAAAGACAATGCGCCGCGCCATCGAGTCGAATAGCGAGGTGACGGTCGAAGTGACCAACTTTAAGAAAAACGGACAAAAATTCACCAACGTGCTTACTATGATCCCTGTCTGCTGGGATACGCCGGCCTTCAAGTATTATATCGGTTTTCTGGCGGAGAAAACGCCTTGAAACTCGAGCACAGCCGTACTTGGATTTAAACAGGCAGATTAATTCTACACGTGCGGAGAGACTGGAAGGGGTTAGGTGGACTATACTCTAGGGCGTTTTCACCTAACGAACGCCTCCTATGCATTATGGCAACGTCGAACATGATACCGTTCCTATCAGGGCAACAAATTGGGTCTTATTCTTGGCGAATGGAGTATACGGCTGGAGGGTTTCTACGTGCTTCCAGGCATTGCATTGATACCCCGTATTATCTGATTTTACTCGAGCACTAGGCGGAGTGATTACTGGAGGACTGGTGGCAAATTTTAAGGGCACACATGGGCGTCATTTTCTAAGAGAATAAATGGAATGAAGGAGCTGCAACCAAAACTACGACGGTTTGGTTCTGTTGGAAGGACTCCAACTTTGTCTACATAGACATGCATTAGATTATTCGGGATTGCAGAAGAGATCAATGGAAATCTTATTGCCACAACTACTACGCGTAAGTAGCGGAAAAAGTCTTGATACCGATTCCTTAGTGTACTAGCCCAAACGAGGTGACCATACGAGATAAGGCCTTTCGCTCTATGTGCTTTTCTGAATACACATAAAGCTAGTTATCGTTTTGCCACTGGCCGTGTCTTTTTGAAGGCGTACATGGTACATGGGTTGCGATGGTTGTGATATTATTCAAGCTTTGGTCATCAAGTTTAGATATGCATCTGCTCCAATGTTTACTCTGAATGTAACTCAACTACTAGGGAAACAGAAAGTGGTACTCAGCATGCAGTCTTAGCTTAAGTAGCGTGAGACGGCTAGGCGAGAGCCTTCAACCTATCTTTCTCTTTCTCTTTCCCGGTATTTCAACTATCACGAGCCCCAGCCAATAATCAAGTTACACATCCGATAGTGTCTGTACGCATGTTCGTCGTTCGCTTAAGCCTGCAGATGGGTAAGGACATATGCAAAGTATGTAATTCTGACCTGATGGGTTGCCCCTCTGTTTGCACTTTCCTTGCCTCTTAAGTAATAGTTGTTGGTAAGTTTCCGCAGCTCTAGATCTGTCCAGATACAACCTTATGCCCGTATTTCATTCGGTACCATAATCGCCAACGACAGGAGGAGACGGCGCCTTCCCCTGCTACTGAGTTTTGGAAGCCGAGGATGGTTAGCTTTTGCCACCTCCTCATGCCGGGCTGTTTACCCATTGCCTACGTCTTATGCCTAAGACATACTTGGACAAACGCCCGTGCAGGTCTAAGCACATGTGATGGGCGTGGGCTCGCAAGAACGAGCATATTTGAGAAGAAGCACGCAGGTCAGATAGGTAATGATGATGGAATATTATGTGTTGCTACTATGCTGTACTACCCTCACATGTGATACGTGATACGTGGTTTAACATCGACATGTAACGACAGAGACGGCAACCTACATATCTATATCTCATCTACCCGTCTCCCTAGCGAGCCTAGATATTGCAAGGGTCGGTAAAGATCTACAGGCAGGGTTTAGGTTGGATGGAATAACTCGACAGTACCGCAACATTGCTATGCTATTAACGGCTAACGGGTATTTCTTTAGCTGGATAACCGTAGCCGAACGCAGAATTCCCATTACCCGGGTCGCGAGATCGGCAAAAGCAAAAAAAAAAAAAAAAAAACCAACAAAGAGAAAGAGACTGACCGACAAGACAGACAAGATGAGCTGCATATTGGCGCTAGACTAGTACCTGTGGCTGGGCTAGTCTCGGTTTCGGCTGCGTGCGTCGTGTGTTTCTCTGTAGGTGACTTGTATACGTGTAGGTACGCACCGACCTTAGTTACTTACTTAGTTGCTTGCAGCAGGCCGGTAATTTACTGTCATGTAATGCAAGTCATCGGCATACTTTGTATATATGCAAATTATTATTTGCCTAGGAACTTAAGGGCGGCTGACCATCCATACCTATCTCTCGATCGCGGGCTCCTATGCGGCGGCGCGGGATCGCGAGGATCTCATTGGATGGGGTGATGTACCTTCTCTTTTCTTCCTCGTTTCTTGCCGTTTTGAGTTGATTGATTTTGTCTTGGATCATTTCTGTCGCCTGCCGCCTGCCTTACCGCGTATTGCGCTATGTTGTGTTGTGTTGTGATGTGTTGCTCAATGTTTTTAGCCGACTTTGCCTTGGAGCTGGCTAATTGTGTTTACCTTAAATCTTAAGTATTATTTAGCGCGGTGCTCATTACACGGAGACGACGACGGCTACACCCGCCTACTTAGCGTAAGATGGTAGCCTATACTGTAGAAGACGGAGTATTTTCCGCGATCATAGCTTCACATTGTACCTAATGCCTAATGACCCTAATGACCTCAGACTCTTTACTTGCATTGACTGCTATGTAATCTTCTGTAGGGCTCGTATAGTAGGCGTCCACGTGCACAAGGAAGCGTGAGGGCCTTACCTAACCTACCTACATTTTGCCTAGGCAGGGTAGGATCGTGCAGAAGTCGGCATATTTGACAGCGGCCTGTCTCTGCCGGGGTAGGCCGTCCTATACGATACCTAGTCCCATCCCATAGACATCATGTATGTAAACTAACCGACATTAGTCGAGCAGGGCACAGGGATCCATGTAGTTGCGAGTCTTCTTGTGAGTCTTCCTCGCCTATGTATTAGACTCAACACTGCCTACACTCTCCCATTAAGCTCTGTATGAGTTGGGCACTTGTTCACTATGGCTTAGGGATGGCACTTGTATAGTAAAGGTATAGAAACAATCTTGGCAGATTAAAAATCTTGGTTGAGTATGGAAGAAAGTATTTGTACCGGGTAAAAGTGAGCAAAGCATGTACGAGAAACTAAGGCCTGTATGTCCGGCTTGATCCTGTTTGTTCGTTTAACTCTTTTTTTCTCCAACAAACCTAACCCGTCCCTGTTTTTCCCTGCTCGCCTACAGACGCACTTGACTTTCGCTTCTATGCTAGGACGGAAATCTTTACCCTTTCTTGAGAAATGTCGAGAACTTCATATTAGGCTGGCTGGAGAAGGATGGCGGACTAACGGGCGAACCTCGCGAAAAAAAAAAAACCGAAAGGTCGATTTTTTTATGCGGCCGCGAAGGTGGAGTTGATGGGGCCGAAGCGGA
>JAPUUL010000805.1:0-13754 GCA_029590625.1 Lasiodiplodia mahajangana
AGCTACTAGCATGATCAGTATGGCCTCGTGCAGACTCAGCGGCTAGTTACCGTGATTGGGGTTTAAAGTGGAAAGATAGGGCTTACTTAGCTTTATTGTTACAACTCGTACAAAGTGTATGCAGTCTGATCATAAATGGTTAGTTTCTGCATCAAACTCCAGACGAGCCGAACGAGGGAAAGTTATCGGAAAGGAAAGAAAATAAAAAGAACCGAAAATAGGTAAGAGTACACCCAATAGGTGGGAAGGGGAGAGGGTGTTGCTCTAAAACTGGTACTAGCATGATGGGGTACAAGAGATGGGCAAATTGAATCTCAATTGCTGCTTTCGTCGAGTTTCAGGGTTTGCAAATACATACTTGTGGTGACGCAAGCCGAAAATGTGTCAAACAGGCGTTGGTGATAGCCGAATACTGGCGGATGAAGGGCCTAAAAAAGAGAGGAGAATAGATGGAAAACAAAGTGCTAAACGCGACTCGTAAAGGAAGTGATATGGATGGCGGAGGACAGAACCAGCGTTCGCAACTAGCCCATGAACAAAGCTAATAGTGAGCATGTAGCGACGTTTATTAGGCAAGGAGCCTGGTGGTACTAGGAGGAGACGCAACTTACCGAGATGAGAATGCAGCGCGCCTTCGGTTTGTCGAGCGCAGTAGGCTCTGAGGATTAGCCGTTAGTGTTGTGCGCAAAAGATGGACGACGAGGAGGATGGATAGGTAGCTGGCTAGAGTAGCGGGGTCGATGGTAGTGACGGTGAGAGTAAACGCGAAGATGTTACATATTCGACAAGGCTGGGAGCTTAAAGTTTCGGGGGGGCGGACGGAGTGTTAGCCGGCCAGAGGTGTATTTTTTAACCCGGCTGGAGAGTATGGGCGGCGCCGAGCTGCAACGAGGTGGAATTGAGTAGAAGAAGAAGAGAATGATACAGACGGAAGGAGGGGCGTTTCCTTACATCTAAGAATTGCGGCCCTGTTATGTAGTGGGCTGCAATGCAGGCACAGGCGCAGGACGTGGGTTGTTTGTAACGAGCGCGCCAGTGGAGAGCGGAGAAGGAGGTGAATGGGAGGAGGAGGGAGGAGGAGGGAGGGAGGGGGCAANGAAGGGGTGAGAGTTGTGTAGTTGCAGAGATGTAGAGGTGTACAAGGAGGGGTACGCAGGATCAGGTCCCAATAGATGTATACACGACGCGGGTGATTATGCCGAGTAACTACCCAAGTAGATGATGAACTGTAGAAGGAGGCAGGTATGTACCTAATAGGTACATATATAAGCAACTGCCATCCAAGTCTTCAATGGGAATAGGAAGGCGCGAAGTACGAAGGTGTGACTACCTCAGTGTTCGTCTTTTTTCATTCAGGTGGGTTGTGTATACGTCACAGCAACGAGGATCCCTGGACGAACGAAATTAAAGACAAGACAGCTTACTAGAAGATCAGTCATGGAAAGTTTTGTTCGCTAAATATTGATCGATGCCTAAGTCATTAAAAACGTCAAATGTGGTAATGGAAGTATAGGAGGCAAGGTTTAGTTGCAATGCGCGAAACAAGAGTTTTACCGCACCTACATAGGAATCGTCATATTCCCAGCCTAAAACATGGAAAGAAGAGGAAAGAAAGGAAAAGGAGGTGGTATCTGGGTAATTAGTTGTTTCAAAGAATCAGTGAATTATTCAGAGTAAACATACAAAGATTTTTACTAGTTTAAAATAGAGCCGCTTTCTTGATTTCACCCAGCTCTCTGCCATGTCTATTAGCTAACCATATAGGCGGATATGTTACAACTTGCAAAGGAATGCTCGATCACGCAGCCTTTATTTTAATACCGAATGTACTACAGGACTGGAAAACCTTGGCTGATGCAATCATGCCATATGCTAGGTGTCAGGGACCTTCAGTACGGAGAAGCGATAGACTCTTGTTGTTGCGCGAAGGTTCGCAAAACCTCCTTCCCAGCCACTACCCTACCTATATCCACAAATAGCCTCTTTGTCCAGTCTGTCAGGTAACCTTCTGAAGCTTCACGATGGCCCCTCTAGGTGCCTTGTGGTCCTATGTACAAGTTATAGGCGTAATTAGAATTCAAGCTAGTATTAATATGAAGTTACCAGAGCTTCTATGCTATCACTTTCTTGGTGTGTTGTAGTTCTAGCAGTAAGCTATACATGTAGGTGCTTAGAATTATAGTAATCAAATTCTCTGTTTCGTTATATATTGGACCTATGCTGGGCAGAAGTACTAGAGAAGAAACTGTACATATATAAGGGTTGAAGGGATAAGGGGTTGTTGCCTAACTGTTTCGCTAATGCTATCTATTGTGGAAGTTTCTGCTATGTCTAGCGTTTGACAAATATTAATAATTTGTAGGTACAAAGAAGATATTTTTACTAAGTAACTATAAGAATTTACTGTCCCTACTAGTTATGCTTTTCAAATGTCACTTTGGTTGTAGCTGTTGAAGTTTGGTGATCTCTCAAGAGAAGTTGTTGTCAGGAGAGCTTTGTGGCGTAGCTGTGGCTTTTTTATCACTATTGGATAGCGGGTGGAGTATGTGGCGCATATAAGCTAGTCATGTGACTCACACTTCATGCTGGGTCTCATTGCTAGCACTGTGATACAAGATATAAGTACATGGACATAGGCGCCTACTTCAGAAGAAGCCTTTGAACTTGTCTGCTACACAATACCCTTCAGCCTTACATTAGAAACAATGAACCCCTAGAGAACTACAAGAATCAAAGTTGGTAACCCCATATTTCCTGCTCGCTACTAAGTACCGAAGCATACTTATCAATTTCTTGTTCACCAACATTGATGCTCCTAAGATGAGGTATATCCAAGCGGTGAAATGCCTGCTGCATTCATGAGCCCGTCGATGAATGATGTTTTCTTTAATTCTTAGTCTGACCCCTAGACTCTAATCTCCGGTACTTGATTATCTGTAATATTAACAATATGACGTAAGAAATGCTCTTATAAATAGACCTCTCTCGATAGGTTGCTTTTCGAGCATAGCGCTGGAAATTCGTGCTACTCAAGTGTATACACGTCAAGCCTGCCTCAGTACGATACCCCGCGCGATACGATCAGCTATGGCCATGATAGTTATCATGGGGTTCACGCCGCTTGCTGTTGGGAAAACACTCGCATCAGCAACATACAGATTCTCGCATCCCCATACCTTGCCATTTTCATTCACGACACTAGTGTCTGCATCTATACCCATCCTAGCAGTGCCCATCTGATGAGCTGAATTGAAGGTCGTCCTTAGGGGATCGAGGTTGGATTTTTCAAGTTGGCGAAGCCATTCGACGAATTCCTCGTCGGCAATGCCCCGTTGGTCAGCAGGTTTCATACACTCAAAATACGGCACATTAGGGACTGCGGGAGCGAGCACATTAGCCCCGAGGACATAGCATATCTTGGCAATTGCAACGAGCCCCAGTACAATGTGTGCACGATCAAACTTGGAAGGGGAATAGTTAATCACGGGCCTGCCGTCAGCCGGCTCAGGGGCGACACTGCCGGAATCACGGTCGCGACATAGAGAAATATGGCAGGTCATATGGCGATACTGCAAAGCAGCCGCCTTGAACTCCAAGCCGCTTTTCCATGGAAATAGGAGCAACGCTGCGTATGGCTGAGATTGCTCGTTAGATAGGTGGCGAATAAACGAACAAGCACACAACTGGTACAAGCTTACCTGCATCGTTGAGGCTTCGATCTTGACACCGTGGCCGGATCCATCTAGGTTTTCGAACTCCGTCACGACGCTGGATAGAATCTCGCCTGTGCTTCATGTTAGAATTGATAGCTTGATTTGGAGTACGCGTACCCTCCCAAGGTTTGATATCTTCGTTCCACGTTGCACCGAAGCTAACTACGGGATGCAAATACAGGTTCTTGCCGATATTTTTGTTCTATAGAAACCATTAGTGGCCTGTGACGAGATCTTAATGGCACACATTTTTGCGTGCCGATCGATGCGAGGACTACAATGGACTAGGAGTGCGCCATACCGTCAAGCCACTTCTCAACATGATGAGTGGTGTGTTTAGGGCACCGCCGGCAAGTATGACGGTCTTCGCTTTTACCTCGACAAGTTGCTGGGTCCTAGGTTTTGATGAATCTGAATTGCCGTCCTCGTCACGCGAGGTCCACTTCCCTACTAATCCCGTCGCTCTCGATGACTTACTATCGGCGAAGAGGACCTGGGATACCTCGAACCCTTCAATGAACCGCGCTCCGGCTCGGGCCGCGGCCGGTAGCCAATACGTAGCAGGCCCTTGTTTTTGGCCCGAGCGACAACCAAGGCTACAGCTGCATCCACATTGATGCGTATTGCCACCGGTGTTTTGGGGAACGGTTGCGGCTCTCCACCCGAGTCTGCGCGATCCTTCTAGCAGGACTCTATTACCGTGATTACCCTGTATAGCAGCGTCGCTGACTCCCATGGCATCGCAAACGCGATCAAGGCTGTTTTGGAATTCGAGACCGTCGAAGAAAGTAAGGCCACTCTGTGCCCATTCTTCGCGGACGTAAGAGGGAGTCTGAAGGCTCGCACTCCAGTTCACCGTGCCGCCTCCGCCCCAACATCTACCAGCTGTAACAATAGTCGATCCATCGACAGATGTCATTCCACCCCCGCCCTCGAAGATGTTGTAGGTACGGTTTAGCGCCACGGGAAGCTTGTCGGGAGAGAAGTAATAGCCTTGCTCGACGACTAGAACACGATGGCCTGCTTTAGCAAGGACTTCCGCACAAACGCCGCCACCACAGCCGGAGCCAATAATCACGACGTCGGTCTCAATGATGGTAGGCTCTGCGGATTCTTGGAACTGGATGAAATTGAAGTCGGTAGGACGCCCGGGGGCCAAGTTCTCGCTGTAGCTTCTATAGCCATTGATCTGAAGGTATAGTTGATCCGTCTGGCTCCAGCAGACTTTACCAACAGTAATGAAGATTCTGGCAAGCGTAGGCCAGAGAAAGAACCACGACTGCTGCCACGAGTGAAGTATAGATGCACGTACAGCAAGGGGTTGCTCGGAGAATGGTGTCCAATACCCGGTGCTGATGATGCTCCCGAGACGCGATAACATGAAATTGAGGATAGAGCCGAGCTGTTGGCTCGCCGCTAGAGGGAGCTTCCCCAGCGACCGTTTGACAGAAGCCACGAAATTGGGGTCATCCGACGGCCGTGATGCCATATAGCGACAGAAGTCATCATAGGTGAAGCGCTCGTCCGGGCCGCATAGGGTCCTCCGGTACAGGTCTCGTAGCTCATGTGAAGGCACAGCGATCTGATTCTGGCTCGCTGATAATGATCTGTCGCCTTCGATGAAGGACGGGACAACAGCATCAAGAAGCGCTAGCAGGGCCTGCCATTGAGGCTCTGTGAATGCCGATCCCTCCTTCATGGTAGTAGAGGTAGATTGAAAGGGATGTGCACCTACGCGCGTGCAGGACAAGAACGGCAATTTGGTGGCTCATAGAAGAGCCAGGTGATCGGCGAGAAGATGGTGGGATCGGCTGCTCGGGGACGGCAGCCGTTCAAGACAGAGACGCTACCTATTCAACTCGAAAAACATGTCGATAAGGGAGAGGCGGATCAGTCAGCCTCCTTGTTCTACATAGGTATAACATAACGTATCCCTTGTCATTGACTCAATAAATCCTACTGGTGTGCATGATGTGCAATTTGTCGCTGGATCAGTAGCACACCACTCTTCCCAATCCTTTCCGAAGCCGTCCAATAGGCTTCCACCCTGCGCTTCGCCAAACCCTTACCAAAACGCCACCAACACCCCTCGTACACACTGTAACCCAGTGCTAAGTATCAGTTTGGGAGGTAGCACATCGCTTGGTCCTTACTTGGGTAGCGTCAAATGGCCGGCAATGGGGGCGAAAGCAGCGCTTATTTATTTCTATTTTCTATTCTTCTACTTCCCCAAGGTTGGCTACGACCCTAAAAACAAGAATGCGTAATTCGGTTGGCGCTACTCCCCGGACAGGCCCGGACAAGCAGCCATCAGCTGCCGAGTCAGGATTCTGCCATGGTAGATCTTTTTTAAGTTGTCCGCGTCTATCCATACACATGCGGCGAAGGGTGATTCCGTCGAGGGGTATGCAGTTGACTCCAAAAGTCCTACTGCACGTATACATACATACTTCTTAGGCTGCCAATGCCAGAACGCGCACAGATGACATGACAGCATGTGGCAAGCTAAATGGAGAATGCAATTACCGTTACATCTTGAATCATAATCATGATTTGATTCCTTGGTACAGGTTGGCCACACAATCAAAACATCGCCCATAGCTTCTATTATCATGTACTATTGCTTCCCAAACTCGAACCCGTCCATTATCGGTTTTCAATCGTACCTCATGGGCGCGCAATCGTACTGCTGGTGCCGCCAGATAATCATCGCGAGAATATGGAGGATCTAACTCAAATACACAACCTACCGCAGGCAGAGCAAGATGCTATCTTAGCCGGCCCGGCGCTCGCGCTACCCCCCGGCATACCAGAACCGAGGTTCGACAACCCTCCGAATGGCGACGCCTTGGCCTACACAGCCGTGAGTCTTTGCTTGGTAGCTTCGACTTTGGCTGTGCTCGTTCGGTTCTATGCCAAATGCATTCGAGTGAAGAAAATAACCATCGAGGAAAGTAAGTACACGACTAACATGCCCCTATAGCCTTTATAATCAATAAACATCACTCTAATCGAAGCTGTCTAAGGTCTAATGGTTGGCGCATACGTGAGTGCACTTACCGACGGAAGACTTAAATTCGCTGATCTTAACCAAACCTGATTCGCTCATACAGGGCGTTTTTGTCGGATACATCTATATCACTTACTGGTTACTTGATATAGTCGGCTTCTTCGTTCATCAATGGGATGTTCGGCTTCGCGATTTCTGGACGCTTCTCTACGTAAGTCCTCGCGCCGTTGCTCATCAACTAGCCTACTTAATCAACCAAGAAAACTCACTCGATGCCGATAGATTATCCACGTCGGCTCAAATTTCTACTCGGTCACCATGCTGGTCATGAAAGCCCTAATACTTAGAGAATGGAGTCGTATTTTCGTTCCCTACGGCATGAGAACCACGTTTTGGTGGACATGTCATGTCGTCATGGCGGTCAACGTTATTTTCTATGCGGCTGCCATATTTCTCGAGGACCTCTCTTGCTTCCCCTACCGCAGGATTTGGGACAAGACAGTAGCCGGATCACAGTGCCTGGATTTTAAAATCATAGTGCTGATTGGGGCGTCCATCAACGTCGTGTTGGATGTCACTACTTTGATCCTGCCACAGAAGGCAATCTGGTCTCTCCAGCTTTCGAGGAACAAGAAGATTGGCGTCTCCCTCGTCTTCGCTATCGGTATTCTGTAAGTGGCCCGCAATCCGCTATTTCAAAGCCGAGTTCTCGCTTGCTAAAACCGGGTTTGGTGATCAGGGCTTGCGCGGCCGCAATATCACGCCTCGTTTACACAGTCTTCTACTTCCGCTCGGATGATACGGCGTACACGCTCTCGGCGCTATCACTGTGGCTGATTGCCGAGATGACCTGCATGTTTCTCATTTTCGCCGGTCCAGCGACGCCCTCCGCTTTCGCAAGGGCCGAGTGGGTAGTCAAGTTGAAGAGGACGTTCAAGTCATGGTCCAAAGGTTCTTCCAAGCAACCCACCGATGTCAGTGATCGCCCATGGTCAAACCAAAAGGCGGATGCGATGAATTTGCGGAAGGCATACCGCAAGATCGATGAGTTTGAGCTTCTCAATACGAATGCAACGTCGGTGGGGGGGAACAGCCACACTGGATTCTGCGGGGGAGCTGCAGGACTTTGCTGCGTCCAAGACAGGCATCCTCTGTACCAAGGAATTCACGACGGCGGAGGAGCGCGTCGAGGATAATTCTCAGGTGAACAAGAGCGGACAACAGCCGCCCTGGGGTAACATGGTCTAATCTCATTCTCATCGCTACCGAATCAACCTCAACTTCTACAAATTTACATAATACACCACAGCATCAAGATTCCCCATTTAGTAAAAATCGGGTTCTTTAGCAAGGTTATGACGAAAGAGGGTTGCAGATATGATACCTGTAGTATACGTGCTCTAATGTAGAGTTTAAGGCGAGGGATCCTGTTGGTCAAGACATCTTTTCCGACACAATATGCAAGAAACATGCCATTATCTAGGCAGTCTATTCAGCTCCTTATTTTTATGGGCGTAGTGATCCTGCGCCGGAGCTCCCATGCCTACTGCACGGTCCCTCTCTCTATTCGACAGGGCCTAGGCCCCCTTAGAACTGCATACGGCGACTCAGTTTGGTTGTGAGCGACAGTGCATGACGATAGGGCTGTGCCGCATCCAAACAGCCGCGTCGGGTTGCACCGTTGCACCGCACAATGGGTTGGGGATAGAGAGAGCAAAGACAGCATACCTACCTACACACATTTCTCAAACGATGTTACAAGGCATGCGCAGGATCCTACGCGTCCACTATGGCTTGTGGCTTGGCGAGTCTCCAAGTCGACCGACTTGCTACCCGAGGTGACCGGTTTTGGTGAATCCTATCCATTAGTGTAGACTGATACCGGCTGAATCGGTAGGCGACGGAACCAGCACCCCCTCGTAAATTGAGTTCAAATGGACGCATGGTGTGCATGTTGAAAAGATGCAGAGCAACGTTGAAATTGCCTTGAGGGTAGGCAGTCTGCAATATATGTAGGAATCATGCTTGGGCTTACTAAGGTCAAGCGTATTCTTGACCTTTGTGTAGGTACTTAGAGGTATTGCGAAAGCTAGGAAAACCCGTTCACCTTGGAAAGGAGGACTTAAGGTCTTGGCTACGGTTACCTAGATGCAGCAGTTCGAGCCCGGTATTCGTGTATTCTGGAGTGCAGCAAGGATTCGACCTACGGTCCTTGCCGTCCCATGGAAGAATGTATCGAAGTACGGATATGTATGGTACATATGTAGATGGTCAAGGTAACATAAGCATTCTGGCCATTTAATTGGCTCGGTCGCCTATAGAAGCTGACAGGAGGTGTGTGTGCCATTCGGTTTCATTTGTTTGGCTGATTTTCTCCCCTCGGTGACTAGCTAGCCACATGCAATGCAATCCCCAGTCCCCGGAAGGATTCTAGTTTCTGACAGCATAATAAGCTTACTAGGTCGGTATAGGTACTACAACATTGCGCCCCCTCGTGAAATGGCGGCCCGAATGCCACCAACCATATTCGAAAATCGTGAATCGAGATAAGGAGAAACCTTGGTGTGCTTCGTTTTGGTCTAGGTATTATGGTAGATATGCACAAGGATACTCCTAACGATACTGGCATTATCATGTGGCAGACTAGTTTAGTCTACAGAACAGTCGTATTCTGATGTGTAGAAAAAGTATATGCCGACAGATATGGCCAAGTGATAACTCAATCGGCCATGCTCGGCTGAGGGCCCCGGTTGATATTGAGGTCTCTCGGTCGTATGGTAGTGTTTGCTGTATATTCGTAGTAATACCTTCTTCGAACTTAGCTAAGTGTGGCTCAGAAAACACTCGTAAGACGATAAACGTAAGTTTGATAAGTTTATCATATGTTAATCACTTTGAATATAACAACAAAGTCGTGAAGCGGCTCATGTAAGCAATGATCGTATGTTTTCTACCGCCTGAAGAAACTTCTCAGAGACCATACCTATCTTCCCGTATTTCGGTTCTCGCACTACTAGACATGTCGATGCACGCCTGCACACTGGTATCCGTTCAATAAATGTTTTCTTAGCGTCACGTAGGACTATACCTACCAGTTGAAGTGGGTTAAATGGTTGGTGACTTTACGACTACTCCTCATCCATAAAGTACGCCTCGTCCGTACATGCAGAACGAACCGGTTCAAATTCGCTGTATTTAGCAAGCACGCTGCATATCGGCTTGAGAAGGTCGTAGTAAGGTACCTAAATTCATCTCTATTGGCTGGGCATGAGTTGATGCCGTTGAAAATGAATTGGTCGTAGTCGATATACCACGAAGCTCTTATTGCTACCATAATTAAGTACCATTATCACCTTGGGATCAGTCTACGTCACATAATGTACTTTGGTTCGGGGTGGTGACGGCGGATATATAAGCTCGCAGGTTCAAATCTCAGGAATATGAATGCCTTGAGCCCGTAAGTATACGTAGTATATCTTGAGAATATCACCTCATCGTTTAGGAATAGATTGATAACAAGGGCAATACACTTGATCAAATTATCGATTAACCGGGGATTTGCAATGACGATCCGTACCCAGGTCGACCCGCACACTTTGCAGGGGGACAACCATGTTTCCCCGGAATATGATCCAGTGTGCATTGTTGGAATGGGTAAGCGTGTTTGCTAAGTCTAATACATCTAATGCTAACATTTGGTGGTGTAGCTTGCCGTCTACCTGGTGGAGTTAAATCACTTGCCGACCTGTGGCAGTTTCTCTTAGAGGAAAAGTCTGCTCAGGGTCCCGTTCCACCAGAGCGTTATAACATTAAGGGTTTCTATTCTCCGGAAGGTGACAAGGCGGGTGTTATGAATGTGGATGGTGGCTATTTCCTTCAGGAAGATGTTCGCCAATTCGACAATGAGTTCTTCGGAATTCATAGCTTTGAAGCTACACATGGTGAGTAACCCAACCCGATATTTGATGTGTATCTACGACTAAACCTAGTTCATAATTGCTAATGGCTATCGTGTAGTATGTCAGGAACATCTCAGACTTCTGGAAGAACCAATAGTAATACTGTTGTTGGAAACATTCTAACAGATGGTCAGATGGACCCTCAGCAACGCAAGCTTCTCGAGGTAATCTATGAGTGTCTTGAGAACTCCGGTTCGTCTCTGGAGCAGATGTCTGGCTCCAATACTGGAGTATATGTCGGCAACTTTAGTCAAGATCATCTGCTCCTGCAGATCCGAGACCCTGATGATCTACGACGCTACCATGCGACCGGGTCGGGCCTAACTATGCTGGCGAACCGGATAAGCCATACCTTTAACTTACACGGTCCAAGGTAAGCATTGCTCTGCCGTCATATTGCAAGAGGGATGAACAATTTCTCATGGTACCTAATGACGGTTGTTTTAGTCTTACACTAGACACAGCATGCTCGTCTTCTATTTATTGCTTGCATCTCGCCGTCGCCGCTCTAAAAGCAGGGGACTGCGATGGAGCCCTCATCGCTTCTTCTAATCTTGTCATGTCGCCGAATTCGCACGTTGCAGCGATGAAAGCTGGCATGCTCTCTCCCACATCGACCTGCCATACTTTTGATGCGTCTGCTGATGGCTATGCTCGAGCTGAAGCTGTCAATGCTATATATTTGAAGCGTCTGTCATCGGCTCTTCGGAACAACGATACAATTTTCGCCGTTGTGCGTGGCACAGCGACTAACTCGTGAGTTTCGAATCTTACTAAATGAACAATCCCTGGTGCAATCCCTGGTGATTATACATCCAGCTAATGCTTCCCTGGCCAGGAACGGACACACCCCTGGAGTGGTGAACCCTAGCTCGGAATTCCAGGAGGCTGTGATGCGTAAGGCCTATCGCACCGCTAATCTGGGCTTTCATGACACAGATTACGTTGAATGCCACGGGACCGGGACGGAACTGGGAGATCTTGTAGAAACTACTGCACTTTCTAACTGCTTTTTGTCCGGTCGAGACAGTCCTTTGAAAATTGGAGGTGTAAGTGGTTTAGTTCGGCCTTGAACCCAGACCTTTCCCCTTTTAATGAGCAAGGATTTGTCATGGGACCGAACCTCCATGACCTACCAACCTCTGTGACAGTGACAGTATTCCACTGATGGCCTAAGCGTGTATACTAAGAATCTCACAATTATAGTCCAAGCCAAATTTTGGTCATTCGGAGGCGGCAAGCAGCTTAACGTCACTTATCAAGGTATCCTTAGCCTTCCAGCACGGTCTGCTTCCACCGACTCGCGGCGTCGAAACGCCTAATCCAAAATGTGAGTCATCCCGCCTCGAGTTCTATGCGTATGTATATCTAACTAATACGGCGGTGACAAGTGGATTTGAAGCACCGCAACATAGAAGTTGTGACCGAAGCCCAGGTGTGGCCAAGAGAGCTTCAACGAGCCAGCATCTGCTCCTCCGGCTATGGAGGTGCCAATGCCCATGCGATCCTTGAGTCATACAGCAGCTATGCCAACCACAGTGCTCATCGGACCACTCAGGTCACTACAGAAGAAGACCAGTGCTTCGTGCTCCCTGTGTCGGCCGCATCAATGAAGTCATTGGAGATCCGTACAGATGAGATATATCAGATCGCCCAGTCATGTGATCCCCCTGCCCTAGAGAGTCTAAGCTACACCTTGGCAGAGCGAACCACGCACCATAGATATAGGACATCACTGGTCATTACTAGTGGGCAGAGCCCGGCTGCAGAGGACGGGGAGAAGGACCCGATCGAAGTATCGCATCCCAGTGTAGCGAATCCACTGGATTTCACTTTCGTATTCACTGGCCAGGGAGCGCAGTATCACGGGATGGCTAAAGCGCTCCTGGAAGACAACTCAATATTCCTCACTACGATTCGCGAACTCGACCAGGTCATTCAGAGCCTTCCTGCAGAGTATTCACCGGATTGGACTTTGGAGGGCACGCTTCGAGAGCCATCTGGCACGTCTCAGATTCATCAGGTCACCAGGAGCCAGCCACTCTGCACCGCTGTTCAAATAGGATTGGTTAATGTGCTGAATTCATGGGGTGTGAACCCCTCTGCTGTCGTGGGTCACTCGTCCGGTGAAATTGCCGCGGCTTATGCGTCTGGTCTTATAAGGTCAGTCTACTACCTCTACCCCTTACCATATATTCGTAGTAGAATGTTTGGTCTCTAACACGATTTGACAGTGCATCTCAGGCTATTGTAGCTGCCTACTTCCGAGGCTATGCGGTAGCACACGAACCGGCTCAAGGCGCGATGCTAGCCTGTGGACTCACAGTCGAGGAAGCCGAATTACTCATCCAAAAGCTTGATCTTTCAGACAAGGTTTGTGTTGCATGCATTAATGCGCGTACAAGTGTGACTTTAAGTGGTCTACGAGAGGGAATTAACACCATACACTCCGAACTTCGGGCCCAAAAGAAGTTCTGCCGGCTCCTTGAGACGGGTGGCCAGGCTTATCATTCGGCTTGGATGAAGGTCGTTGGTATCAAGTATGAACAACTCCTCACGCCATACTTCCAAAGCCAACCCCCTCAAAGCACCTCTGGCGCACTCATGTACTCTACGGCTAGATACAACAGTGGAAGTCCCGTGATTCTTGATGGGTCTATAAGCATGGCGAGGTATTGGAGAGACAATCTCGAAAGCCCAGTGCAGTTTGAAGCAGCTCTAAGCCACCTGATTCAGAAGCAAAGATTCCATTTACTTGAGATCGGGCCTCACGCAGCCTTGAAGGGTCCCGTCAATCAAATTCGTCTCGCAGCGCAGTTGGATGATCAGGAGACCCCCTACTCACCTACCCTGATCCGTGGTCAAGACGCTCACTTGTGTATGCAACGGTTGGCTGGCAGGCTGTTCGTCGCCGGCCACGAGCTAAGATGGCGGGCTATCAACTCGATTCATGAAGAGAATCGCTTGTTGTTTAGGGAGTTACCGGCGTATCCCTGGGACTACTCGGCTGGTCTGCGGTGGTTCGAGCCCCGGGCAAGTACGGAGTTGCGCAACCGCCCTTACACACGCCAT